>JABFEB020000040.1:3420021-3441433 GCA_019775895.2 Stomatorhinus ivindoensis
GTGTGTCTGTGTGTGTGTGTGTGTGTGTGTTTGTTTGTGTGTGTGTCTGTGTTTGTGTGTGTGTGTGTGTATGTGTGTGTGTGTGTGTGTGTGTGTATGTGTGTGTATGTGTGTCCTGCCACAGTCATGCATTCCGTCCTTGGTGCCCCCAGCCTCAGTGTTGTGAGAGCAGTTTTGGAAGTTGGATGGCTTGATGGAGAGGTAAAGGTCCGATTAAAATGTGCGCCATCAAACATCCAGTGCCTGTTGGCAAATCTCAAAGCCAGGTACCCCTCGGTTATCATAGTGCAGGGGGTAGCTTGTAAACCTCAGCAGGACCCATGGACAGAAAGCTACCCACAATGCCTCAGACAACACCTCTCTTTCTGTCTCTTTAACGCAGACACACAGTCACACACACACACAGACACACACACGCACACACACACAGACACGCACACACGCAGTCACACACACACACAACAGCTCATCCTGCTGTTGTGTCTTCTGAGCTTGAGAACAAAATTGGTAGCCTGGTGAGGCTTCCCGACCAACCTTTCCTGGAACGGAATTTCTCAGCACTGTGCGAATTTTAAACATTGATGGATCAATAATTTAGAAGTTGCTCATCTCATATTTATCATGCAGAGCTAAGTGGTAAACAACCTGAACATGAATATGTTACTAATCACACAGATTCCCCATTACAATGCATTAATTAAACATGCACTGATTATTTATTGATAAATTACTTAGTTAACATAGTTGAAAATGTATTTTTGAGGGGGTTAAACTAATTTTTCTGGTTTAGCTTTGACTGAGGTTCCGCTTAACGAAGTGAGATACAAATCTGAAAGCACAGACAGCAGGGCGCCACAGAACTGGACCAGTGGGGTCTATTTATCCTGGAATTTACTGGATCTTTTGGAACAAGAAGAAACTTGGAGTTCCATTCTGAGCCATGCAGCTTTGTGAGGACTTCGCAGACAGCAGTACTATTTACCGCCGCTCAAACTACACATTTACACGGGGGGTTCCAGACGTTCTGGGGTCCTCTGCTTCCCAGAAGCCGCCACTACACCACGCCAGGGGTCTCAAAGTGACAGAAACAACAATGCCCCCCCCCCTCCCCCAAAGTCTCTTCAAATCATAATCGGAATGATGTCTGTTTAGACCCAGCAACAGGAGTGAGGGATGTGTGGCTGTGTTCCCAATGCCGCGATCTGACCCACCACCTGGGGCAATTCTAGGGGGGTGGGGGGCATAAGAGGGGCCATAATTCATACAGAGAGGACAACCTTAACTTTAGCCAATGATGTGTTTTGCATCAGTGAATGACAGGAGAGAGGCCAATCAGCTTTCAGCAGCGGTCAGCGTCCCTGTGGCAATGCCCCAGTATAGTCCTCTGCTATCCAGCATGGGTCTGATCCCCTGGCTAATTAACGGCAGTAGCACCTCTTACTGTAATTACACATATGTGGCGAGCAGGGAGACACCAGGAAGGGTACCCGCAGTGACAAATTGGCCCGCGATACCCAGCCAAAGGTTTTCAATTTGCCGCTGTCACATCGATGACAAACGTGTCCCTCCCGCCGAACTGACCTGACCTCCTGCAGGGGGATTTACTTGTATTAGTGACAATTAAGACCAATTACTGGAACAGACCTTCCGGCAGCAAACCTTCACATTCCCACATCCCCAGAGTCAGGATAATTTAAACTGACGACAGCCAAAAGAGAATTTGGTTGCATCCTTGAAGAATTTCCAGATCTTTTCAATCTGCTGAAGCAGCTTGACCTCTCACACAATTTGCAGATGAAGAATTTATTTTAGGTTCACTTCCTGCATTACAAAACCCAATAATTTAAAAATGAACAAAGACGACGGCTCTCCTGTCCTAAAGCACTAAAGAAATGAAAATTACTCTTCAACAAGCTATGAAGGGGATATATTTTCCCCAAGAGAGCCCACGGAGGTGATGCAATTGTAGAGTGTGCTTCTGAATACTGCTGACATTTGGCAGTACACACTCGCTGAATTTAGATTCCGAAATTAAAAGGATCCCACCGGTTTCCATCTCTGCCATGTGGCTGCTGAGATGAACATACCCAGTGTAGAGATGTCCTTGCATCAACCTAAAGGACAGTTGTCTACTGTTTCTTCCATTCATTGAGTTCTTACATAATGTAGTCGGCACGTTGATATTATATATTTATGTATATATAATCATACCTGTTTAAAGAAATACGTTCACATCTGTCAAAACTGGAATCATCACAGGCACCCAAAAGGCTGCGCAATGAAACGCCATTTCACACAAAGCCCTGGGATTTTATCAGTGGGTGTACAGTTTGAATCAGCATTTGCTGTTTTTGTGTGCAGTGCATTGGTACCATTCTGACAACATCGCACGGTAGACGTCTGGTTCATTACTGTCCTTTCTATTGTGATCAGATCAGATTCATTATTCCCACTTTTTTCCAGCTTCTCTGTAAGCTCCAGTTTCATATAAACACCCAGTTATTGCGGATTTTCGGTTTTGTATAAATACCTTGAATTGCCTTATTTGATTTCGTATTCAATCAATAACCCAGCTATGTATAATCACATGGCTTTGGATACACAAAAACCACCCGTCTTTCCTGTAGTTCAGAAGGCTAGGTTCTGCTATTCCAAGGTGGGTTGCAGTGAAAATACCCCCACCCCCCACTGCCTCATACGACATGCTCAACAATGTAACTGTCAGGGGCAATGTCAGTGAGCCCCCTACCTCACCAGAGCGAAACTAAAAACTCAACAAAGCGAATCGGCCCCACAAACAGATATGAGTGCTGTTTGTGGTGGCGGGAGGGGGGTGTTTTTGGGCAGGGCGGTGTCTCTGTCAGCTGGCAAAAAGCCTCCGCTTCTGCTGTGTTTACATGACCCCTGCTGGTGCCGTTACTTTCGCGCCAGCTCGCAGATTTGCGGCTGCCCGTTACGCAGGTGGCAAGCGGCCACTACGATGGGCTGGACCAGTCTGTCCCCAAACCTTGCTGACACGCGCGAGGACATACACACGTTCGCTCATTCTGCGTTGTTCTAACATTTTCATTGGCCGGGAAATGAGAAGCGCTTCCCCGTGTTCACCTTCTAATCACGTTTTCCGCAGATATGGGGGAGGGTTATGGGTGGGGGGGGGTGTGGGGATCAGTGGTACACTACCATCCGGGAGAATCCCGCCTGGCTTTCCACAACGTTGCTGGATGACTGACACGTCATTAGTATGGTGGCGCGTCTCCGGAGGCGCGGGGAGGGCTGTTTGGCTGAGGCGTCCCATCAGACGGCGGTGGGGTTCCCGAACGCTGGGGAGCTGGCGGCCGCCTTCCCCTCACGGCCCCACCCACCCTGCACCCGCCAGCTCCACCAGCAGCTGTCAGAAATGAGGTGGCGCCCCCCCCCCCCCAATGGTGCTGTCAGCCGCTGCCAGGAGCAGAGCTGCGGCTGACACCCTCGCCGACGAGCGTGTTTTTGATATGCCCGGGGACGTGAAAACAGCCCCCAAAACGCGTGCCGATGTCGCCTTTGTAGAGAACACACGGCGGGGAGAGTGGAACCATGGGACCACGCCGGGGCCCGTCACGCCACCCGCGACTCGCAGCATGGAGACGCCCCCACACTCCTGGGCGCCACCCCCTATAGGTTCCAGGGAGGTTAGCGCTAATAACGCGACTCTCACAGGTTAACGTACGAGTGAGGAGCTGTCAGGCCGTCCAGCCCACGTTTACACAAACACGCTTCAGTCTGCTGAGTCTTTACTGAGGCACTCGCTCCAGCTGAAAGCTGATTGGCCCCCAGAGTGCCCCCTCCATTGTCAATTCAAAACACATGATTGGCTAATGATAAGGTTGGCCCTTCTGTAATGAAATACGGTCCCTGTCGTGCCCCTCCACCCTCCAATACAGGTGTCCATGTTCCCACCTTTTCATACGACGTGCGATTTAAGTGGCAATCGCGAGTGTGCGCCGTGCTCGTGGCTTGCTGATCACAGAGATGTCCTCCAGCTTGTAAGCTAATTAATGGCACCAGGCCCTGCCTATTACTCGTGTGTTTAGCAGACTTTTTAACGATCGCCTCAACTCTGTGTCGATCCACCGACAAGCTGCCGGGGGCACAAACGGAGGAGGGATGGGGGGGCGGGGTTATGGGCAAATCAATGGCCCTGCCTTCCTGAAGGAGCTCCACCCCCTCCCCCCAGGATCTCCGACTCCTTAATGGTTCATTCCAGCCAATATATCCGCTCGATCTCCCCCGCTTCCCCTGTCAAACGAGGTCGGCCGGCTTCCTGTCGGATCAATTATTTCAGTTTGTTTTTAAAAAAGAAGAGATGAAGGAGGAGTAGAGAACAGATTAACAATTGTGAAGAAAAGTAGAAGAGCAAGAAGCAGAGTGGGCCGAGAAACAGAGCCGGCGGAAGCCTCCCCGAGCTGGTTCACACCCCCCCCCGGCGGTGACTGAAAGCGACGCCATTGCGGGAAAGGTCATCATTGCCAGCGAGGCCATTCGTCTTTCCCAGCCAAGCCTGACCCACTGATCCCCCCCCCCCTATCCATGCCACACTGACTGCTTAATTATGCCATGCTTGCTGTTATAAATCAGTTGAACTCCTGACACCTGAACTTCATTCCTGGGGAGCCTGGAAGAGACGCAGGCAGAGACTTGCAGCATCCCCCCACCCCCACCGAGCATACAGGGTCACCCCAGAGGAGCCAGCATCATAACCCTGAGGAATGATAAAATCCAGAAATGATCTCACACGAGACTCTGAAAGAAAAGGCTGCCTCATCCGGTTATTTCCAAGCTATAATTGGGCCAAATGTATCTTGAAGGGTGCATGTAACATCACCCATTTACTGCTTATCCAGCATCAGCCCAGACAAACAGAGAGCAAGCAGGGGGTGCCCTGGAGGGGAGGCCCAGGAGGGGAGGCCCTGGAGGGGAGGCCCTGGAGGGGAGACCCAGGAGGGGAGGCCCAGGAGGGGAGGCCCTGGTCGGGATGGCTGACCCCATGCTCAGACCCTGAGCTACACTCTCACCTGTATGCATGGGATGTGTGAAAGCCAGACAATTCCAATGTACTTTAAGCAAATGGCAAATAAAGCAATAAAGCGTCGTTTCATTTCAACAGAAAGTGTGTGACTTTCAAAAATTCACATGCATGATATGAAACATTTCGAAACCCTTTGCTGCTGAAAATGGAGCAGGAACGTTTGCATTAGCCTGCTCTCTTCTGGTTGCTTTCTGCACCGTGGTGAGTTTCACCAAACCCGCCAAACCCGCCCTGTGTCAGATGGACCTGGCAGCGCCAGTCTGACTGGTTTATTTATTCTGAATCCCTGCTCAGCTCAGTGGCTCAGGGGGTGATGGTGCTGGTAGAGGTTGGGTCAGGGGTTTGGGTCCCATGCGATGCGTGTGTACAGTTTGCATGCTCTCTCTGTCTCATGCCGCTTTCTTCCTGCAATCCAAAGACATGCAGTTTGGGTAATTGCTGTCCCTATAGTGTTTGATAATGTGTTTGTGTGCCCTGAGATGGACTGGCATCCCACCCAGGCTCTTCCCCTGCCTTGTGCCCTCTGCAGCCTGGAATAGGCTCTGTGCCCAAGTGTGACTCTGTACTGCATATTTAGTTAGAATATGGATGGATGGATTTCTGCCTCTGTGATAACAAATGTATGAGTGCTGTGATTGTCTGAGCGCGACTTGAACAGCCTGTCTCTCAGGCACTGTGGTCACGCTCAGGGGACAGCAGGGGACAGCAGGGGACAGCAGCATAAAGGGTATTTTGTGCTAACGACCCAACCTTGAGTTCAAACTTGCCACATTAGCACTGGGCATGGTTACACCTAGCAACTTGGAAAATTGGTGCGAAGTGCTTTATGTGTGTGTTTGTAATTATTACATTGTGGGGACCACATTGCCCGGCAATGTCATAAGAATCTATGACTTTGAGGGGACATTTTTTTGGTCCCCACAAGGATTACCTCAATTTTACAAAAATGCCAAAAGTCTTGTAATTTTTTTTTGCAGTCCCCACAAAGATGAAGATGAATACAAATGTGTGTGTGTGTGTGTCTTTGTCTGAGCCCCTCGTGTAGTGCCACGCCCCCTATCTGACATCTCATTCAGTGCGCCGGCCGCCGCTGGGTAGTGTACCGGCCTCTGGGCCCGCCGTCCCCTGCTCTCCCCCCATTATGTCCTCCAGAACAATGTGGCAGGACCTCCCAGCTCTGCAGCTGTGGTCAGCCCTGAATGCACAGCCCCCTAACTCCCCCCCCACCACACATTGCTCACTCTCTCTTGCCTTGCATCCCGTACTTGGGAAAACTTCGCCGCGATTCAGCTGTCACTCACCAACGTAGGCCCCGGGATGCATTCAGAGCCCTCCCCCCCACCCCCCTGCCCCATTCACATACGTACACACACACACACAGGCTCCCTGGGTTTGTCAGCACCGGCCAATGAGAACAGCCTATTGTTCATCCATCTACAGAGGGCTGGCTCTCTGAGACTCAGTGAGTGGGGACCAGGGCAAACAAACAATGACGGCCCTTATTGAGGAACAATGACGCACATGTTTATGGACTGAGATCTCTACAGCGTGCTCACAGAGGTCCTTGCCGGGAAAGGACATGAAAAAGAAAAGAGCGTCAAAATGAAAAGGATGAAAAAATAATTTGCCATCCATTCAGTACAGTTCCTTAAAGGTATTCAAGGGCCAATAGCAAGGCTTTGATTTGCTTGTCTCTAAATCTATCTTGGTGGTGGTGGTGGGGGGGTTATGTATTTTTTTGTTTCTTTCTTCCTCCTAGGGCTTCTACAGAAATCTGGGTAATACTCTGGGCAATAAATACTCTCAGCTGATCGAGTTATTTTGAGGGAAAAAAACAACAACAGCGGCATCACACTGGTATTGTCATTATTAACACAATATAAGGTAGCAGCAATATTTAACATCCTAGTACTGTGCATATATTTAGCAGATTTCCTCTTAGGCAAAAAAAAAGGCAAATTAGTCTAAATCTCATAATGATGCTGGTGTCGGTGCATGCAAATATTGTTCAGGAAACTCGGAAACAGAACTCCAGCGTCAGCAACAGCAGTAGCAAGCCCTGATAATTAAAGGCCAGGTATTCGGAGGTCAGGCTGCAGAGGAAAGAATCCCTGCAACTATCTCCAGAAATAATTCATAGTTCTTTGTGTCATCCTCGGAGAATACCGTAACTTTTCCAACCAGTTTATCAGTAGTATTCCCAGAACTCAATAAATTTTGACAGCTGGCAGTGGCTTGATTCTGGGTCAAAGCTCAAAGCCAGGAATGAGATTTAGTCATGCTAAATGTATTTTATTCTTTTGCCTTTGAAACTGGCTTTTTAGCGCTGTGTGAGTCTCGCCGCTCTGTAGGAAGGCCGAGTTGTCCGCCAGGCAGATTGGCACGTGACATCCTCACCCCGCACACAGGTTCCTACGGGCGCTGCTTTCCACTGAGGTTTCTCTTATGGCTGCTGATGTTCAGAAGCGGCCTGTTGTCTTTGTATCGGTGCTGGCAGGTTAAAAATACTACATCTGTTCACAGACTGCACAGATATGTGGATGAAGATGCTCATGTATATGTGGGAGTTTGCTTCTACGTGTATGTGTGATTGTGTGTGTGTGTGTGTATAGGTGTGTGATTGGCAGAGTGTGTCTATGAGTGTGTGACTATGTGATTGAAAGTTTATGACTGTATACACGAGTCTGCGTACAAGAGTGTTCATGTATGGCTATGAGAGTAATTGTAAGTATACGTGTGTATTGTTCTAAGTTAGTGACAGTGTGTGTATGCGTGTGTGTGTGTGCGTGACTCTGTTTGAGCGTGTGTGTGTGCGTGACTCTGTTTGAGTGTGTGTGTGACTCTGTTTGAGCGTGTGTGTGTGCGTGACTCTGTTTGAGTGTGTGACTCTGTTTGAGTGTGTGTGTGTGTGTGCGTGACTCTGTTTGAGTGTGTGTGCGTGACTCTGTTTGAGTGTGTGTGTGTGCGTGACTCTGTTTGAGTGTGTGTGTGTGTGTGTGTATTCCCGGTGGCTGAGATGCCTAGTCCCAGTAGCTGGGCTCTTTGTCAGCCTCACATGGCCCAGACACATTGTTCTGCCCTCTCACCATGCTGGGGGGTTCAGCCTCTACACAGGAACAGGGGCTGTGAACAATCCTCCCCGCCCCCCCAATTCCAATGGCCTCCTCCCACCCTGGCGCGACCCCCACTTTGTATTCCCCGAGCCCGAACCGGTCTCGCTCTAGTACCGACTCAACAAAGTGCCCATGCTGGAGGAAGCAGAGGTTGCGAAGGCCAAAGGGCCCCCTTGCTGAGGGACGCTCCCACTGCCCTCCTCAGGCCTCCATGAGGCCCGATTCCTACATTCCTCCTCACGACAGACCAGGAACACCCGCCGCGGGGCCACATTTAGCGAACATCCGTCCCCTTCAATCCGTTCGTCGTCAGCGACTATCTGAGACGGCCTCGCCATACTCGCCGGCCCGTTTGACAGCCGACGCTTTCGGGATGAAAAAAAAGGAAAAAGAAAGCAGGGAGACTTGAAACACCCCCCCATTTATAACGTACACTGAGTATAATATACACGAGTGCCAGTGCACCACCCACACTTGCTTTGATTCTCCCCCAGAAAGGCACTTTGATCACAATCCTGACAGCCCCTCTTGGATCCACGGATCACGGAGCCTCCTCGCCTCGTTTTCCCGTCTCCGTCTCTCTGTCTGATAAGCCCGGGATCCAGAGGGCGCCCACTGCCCCCATTCAGCCTCGTCCGGGCCCCGAGGCATCATGGCATCTCGATGCTGGCCGCTCAGTGGGGCCGTTACGCCAGAGGGAGGGGGAACTTACCGCTGGGGTTCCAGTGATGATCTCGGAGTCATCGCGTGAGGGTTTACTGTTTCTCAGGAACAGTGCTCAGTGGAACAAAAGCATTGTGCGTGTGTGTGTGTGTGTTGGGAGGGGGACTGTCTCATATATTTTGTGTAAATGATGCAGTCATTGTTTGCTACACACTTTTTGCAAGTGCCTTTGAGCAACTGTCACAAAAGGCGCTATATGAAAATAAATTGAATTGCGCAAGTTGTATATATTGGTTATAATAAGAATCTAAGGATCGTGCAGCCAAATTGCCAATAAGTATGAATGTCTGAGAGACTGGTGTGTGTGTGCTATGCCATTTGCAACACAAATAGAAACTGATCTTTACACTGCCATTAGTAAACGGTTTAATGTTTGAAAAGGACTTTCGTGGACTGTTGCCAGCAAGGCAAATACATCAGTGTCAAGATACAAAGTAATCTCACATTATATATTCACAATTAACAATGGTGATAGTTAGCTACCTATCCAGCTATCTTTATGTTGTTAAAATTAGGCATACATCCACACAGATGACCATCAGGAATACAAATGTTAACTAGTACAAACATAAATACTATTCAAATAGATTATTTCATGAAACATCTTGCATTGGTCAATTTGATATCAAAACGCTACCAGTAGAAAGGGGAGAATGAGCAAATTCCATCTACAGTTAAAAAGTCACTATCACAAAGCAGTGGGCATGCGTGGTTTTCATTGGACATCGACAGTAGATACATTTACAGTGCATATATAGTGAACATACACATTGTACGCACTGTATATTTACAGTGTATATATAGCACAACATACATATCTCATGTACTGTACATGTATATCCATACATACATGCATGTTCTGAAACAGGGTCGTGGGGGATCCGGAGCCTACCTCGGAGGCTACAGGTACGAGGCAGGGAACAACCCAAGATGGCAGGCTAATGCATGTCAGGTGTATGTATATTTACAGTGCACATATAACAAATATATAAATTTTATGTACTGTATAATTTCAGTGTATATATAGCTAACATACACATTGTATGCATTGCACAGATATGCTCAACAGTCCAATTGGCCGCGGCTCCCGGATGAGAGTCATCCTGGACCGGATCGACGTACGGCGGCACCTGGACAGTACGACGACGAGGCGCGTGCAATTTTGTGCAAGAGCAGCTGAAATGTGAGGCGAGCGCGCGGCAACGCGCGTCCCGGGACTCGCGTGATGCTGGCGGGGCGGCCGCCGCTTATGAATTATGGAGGCATTTACTGCCGGCTGATACGCGGCCGTGTTTATACGCAATTTATAGCTGACAAAAGTCGGAGCGGGAAACGCGCGCCGAGAACTTAAAAGGCGTGTTTTTATTGTGCGGGCTGCGCCTCGGCACTGCGCGCTTACAGTGTCACACAAACGACTCCCGGCGGACTCTCCTCCGAAGGCATCCCTGTTTTCCACCCTTTTTTCTAAATTCCTAAAAACATAATTCTCTCCAAAAGTGTTCAGCCCTTCCGAAGGACCACTGTTATGTTATGAAGGTGATGAATTACTCCAATAAACGAGCCCCCTCCTTCCTCAATAACAGTGACAAGAGGGAAAAAACGGCAAAGGACTGAAAGTGTTTCAGGCAAAAAAGAGAATGCGGCGATCTTGGCAAACCGAGCTAATGATCTGGGGACCGAGGGATTTACACGTTTTCGGATTAGCTTCACTTTCGCGGCTCCTTGCCCGCACGTATGCACGCGCTGAGATCCCAGCTGTGACCTCTGACCTTTAAACTGGATCGGTTTGTTTGCGGTGTTATTGGCGGAGGCGGATTAAAATACCAGTCTCCGAAGTGAACCCCGGTCTTTATTAGCTGTTTGCTAAATGCGAAAAAGAAATCAACATTGTTAACCTGAGAATGTTCCAGTTTCATTACTGGTTAGAATTGCTAAGTGCTAAAATAAATCAACATTGTTAGGCCCTGTCTGCTCTGGATAATTCACACCTGGTTTGAAATGCTAAATGCTGAAATGAATCCACTTTGTTTGCCCCACTCTGTTCCCATTTTAAGAACACTGCCTACCACACATACAGTAATGCATAAAATGAGCAATATTTGGCACAAGAGCCATGCTGTAATCCTGCACCTAACAGCCATCCGTCAACAGGAGGTTAATGGACACTTCCGGAAACAGTTCCAGTCTGCATTCTAAAAATGGCAAGCTCTGGGTTCTGGATGGGATGGATGGTGTAGCAAAGTAATGATCCATGATTGGATACAAATCCTGCAGAGTTTGCTTACAGCAGCCCATCTACTGTGACAGGGTATTACGCTATATTTCTGAGTGCATAGATATTGGGTCCTATTTTGCACCAGCAGAAAGAGCGAGGCAAAGTGATTTTGCTAGTTTCATACCAGTGCATTGCTCATTTTCACGCCATGCACGCACCTCTGCGAAATAGCAAATGATTTTGCTCCTGAGTGGTGCTTTTTGAACGAGGCGTAGCTCGTCCATGCGTTGCTACGTTAATGCAGCGAAATGACACTACGCTTTTGACCAACATAAACCACATCTAAAGTCAGTGGTGCATTGTTAAACTGTATTTAAGTGGTGCGTTTTAGAAACGTGCGGGTGCACACTCAAAGTCCACTAGTGTTTTTTTGTTTTTGTTTTATAATAGCATTCACGTAATCATTCTGTGCAACATACTGATACTCTGTAACATGCATATATTGTATACTGTACATAAGCTGTATGAGCTATATATTATATACACTGTAAATATACAGTACATAAAATGTATATAGGAACCCAATGGTGAATTACTTTTCTGACAATGGGATTTGAACTGGTGAGATCACAGGTGTAGAGTGCTTACCCGCTAAGAAATGCACTATCCACCTGTTTGCCAGCTGCATGTCCTGGTCAGGGTTGCAGGAGGGTCCTGGAGCCAATTCTAGGCACAAGGTTGGGGTACACCCTGGAAGGGATACACTCCATCACAGGGTGCCTATATAGATGCATTGAGCCTGTATATTCACTTTCAAAATCCTTAATTTACTGGCTACAGTTCAAAGCTATACAGATGAGATCTTAATTCACTGGAGAGGACAGAGATTAAGTCAAGTTCTCCTCCGCACCACAGTGTACTCCCTGTCAGTTTACTGCTGTCTTGTGGACGGTTGAGCGCATGAATCATGACCGTTCAGTATATGACCATTTGTGAGGCGTCATCTCTGTCCATCCTGTCCGTGCGGAACAATGACATGGGCTTGTCCTCGCTCATCTTCAGCACGTCTAGAAACAGCACCGTGCCCAAAGCCTCCTCCTGCACTGGAACATCTCAAGGAATAAGATCCAGAGAAAAGTAAAGAAATGACGAAAAACTGAATGAACAACAACAAATTAACCTATGTCACACGTACATATATTTTCAAAACTGGAGTAGAATTTATGGAAATATAAAACTGAAAACAAACTAATCTAACATTTTTTAATTCCATTTGCCTTGACAGCAATCTCAGGCTATAAATACTCTAGACTCTAAACTTCTGATGATATGTAGGTTCAGATAGGACTGCATAAGTATATCGACATTGGGACCAAAGCTGTATCCCTGGGGCCTGGTATTTGAGATGAAAATTCACCTTCCAACCTCACACCCACCAGGGACTGGGACAAAGAACCAGGCATCCTAGTAACCGTGACAACGTCGCTGAAGCTTCCCGCTGCATTCAGGTCAGTGAGATGTGAAGGCTGGTTTTTACCAGATACAGTAAACAGGCCTGTTTACTGAGAAGAGTGTTTTCATCAAGAAACATGCACATCAGGAGAAACAAAATTACTGGTGTGGTTCAGGCAGCTTTAGGGACCTTCCTTTGTCAGGAGACCACTGGCGTCCCCGATGCAGATGTTCGGAGACCGCCCGACTGCCCTGAGGCCACTGTAAATGCGTGAGGTGGTCATATTTCACTCTCAGCTGACTGAACAGTGCAGTGCCAGTGCTGTGTCCGTCATGCCAAAGAAGATCAGCCCACTGCTGTAAATGTGATGTGAAACTATATATTCTTCACAAGTAGTTCCGATTCCCTGTTATTGTGTCACTTCCCAAAGGTGTTTTCAATAATTTCAGTAATAAAGATTGCTTCGCCCTACTACTTGAGGAGATGTACTAATTTTTGCAAACTTAAACTGTACTTTCCTGCAATTCCATCCATCCATCATCCATCTTTTTCTGCAGAATAGCATATGCAGTATAATTACTCAGAGTTCATTCCGCAAAATATCGCCGGTATATAAGCAGAGTATTAACATTAAATATTAACATTGAAGAGCTGTTAGCAATCACTTCAAATTAAGGGACATCTTAGATTAAAGATGGTTGTCTCGCTACAACAAAGTAGTTAACATATGTCACTGTCGACAGAATGGATAAAGGGATCTGTAAACGATGGCAGATGATCTAACGTCTCTCCGCCTTCCCAGCGCATTCTATTTCATTTTAGCACGTCGCTTTTGACAATTTAATGGCCATTCGCTGTTAAGTTCCCAGCGCATTTTACAGGTTCCCGATGTTTCTGAGACCTAGATGCGGGGCATTAACGCGTTAATAACTATTTTATAATGGAGCGCTGTGGAGGATCGGGACAGGGTAAGCAACCACACAGTCGCCCGAGAGTCCCGTAAAACCGGCGGGGTAATGTTGTTTCAGCCGTGTGCCCAATGTGGACGGGCGCTTTATGCGGGTCGGTCCAGCAGGGACTCCACGGCAGCGGCCGCGATCCAAACCCAGCCTATGAACTCAAGGCGTTAATCATGTTTCGGGGGAAAGAATGTCAGCACTGACCGCGGAGAAATCCCTCAGTGAGCAACCGGAAATGATTTCGTTGAAAACTCCCTTAAAACCAGCATGAAGTGAAATCCTGTTTTTATAACTCTTAGAAGTTTGTCTTTTTCGTTCTGTCTCCATCTTTGATTAATTTATTTCAAGCCAGGACGTTGTTTAACTACAACATTTGTGAAAACTGCCGTACAGTATTCATTTCCAAGGAATATTGAATAGATATTCAACACTTCTGTTTCTTCAGGCTTACGCTGTGATTCATCCTGTAATGTAAGTCTGGTGTTTTTTTAGGGGGGGGGGTGGGGGGTTGATGAGCCTTTCTTGTCTCGCTATTTTCATAGACTTCGCTTAAGAAAACCATGCAACTGAAATCAATAATTGGGGATTTCTTGAAGTTCAGGTTTAAGAAGTGAAATAATTTAAAACGCGTTTTCAGACTTGCACTAGAATGCACAAACTCCTGAAGGCAATTAGAAAATTAATTGATGTTTTCGAAAGAAAATCAAACATGACAGAGTCCGCTTGCAATGGATGTGATGTGAAGTAAAATAATACACACAAGGTTTATAAAATGGGTATTATTTATTTTTCATATTTACCCTCAGATATATGAAGCAAAACATGGATTTCAAGACACGTGGATGGATCAACCCTTTGATTTCTTTTGTATTTTATTATACAGAACATTTCCGTATAACTTTCATTCAGTGAATTGCTGTTTGCATTGCAGATTATCTCTAAATACGACCTAACATGGGAAGCAATCCCCGTTTGGCAGTGTACACAATCATGAAGAATCCTTTATCATTTCACAAAAGAGGATGATGTCAGAGGCAGGATGAGATCGAATGGGAGACGGAAATGAATGATCGCTTTCTTAAGGGACTGCGGTGGGGGGGGTTGTAAAGGCTGCGAGGCAGGTAATTTTTGGAAAATCTTGGGAACAGCTGTAATCTATCAGCTCGTATCTGAGTGGCCTGGATTAAGGGCTCATTCCCAGGGCACTGTGGGGGGGGGGGGGTGCGGGTTGGCAGGCAAGCTCACACAGCTCTTCCAGAAGGGGACAGAAAAAACAGCATGTATCACCACCAGGGCGGGGGATAGGCAGAAAACCCATGTCCCTGCAATGATGATAACTCCAGCTATCTGTTCAGTGTGGGAATAATGTGTGTGTATGAATCTGCATGTGGTGGGTGGGAAATATCGCTCACGGATGTGGGTGGGGCTAAAAGCAGCACCCTTGCAGCTGCTTGATAAGCAGCGCCTGTGCACGTGATGTGTGACCCACACAGTCAGAATCACGAAGTGGCCAGCTCTATTCACCCATCATTCCTGAAGCCTCTTCGAAAGCCTGCGGGACGTTCCGGAAGTCAGGAAACCTGTGGACTGTGAAACGACGGAGCTTGGAGAGCAGTCCCATTGAGCTCTGGCATCTGCTTTGATAAGTCAGTCTGTTTTTGCTCAGGTAGGGGCTTATTGTGCAGACCCATGTGACTCATGTGTTTGAATCCGGCACCTACACCCCCCCCCCCCCCCCCTCAGGCATACCTACAGTCGGCTCTGACTAACAAGGGCAGCCCGCTTCACGTATTCTCCCACTTTGTGTGGGCCTGTTCCCCAGAGCTGGTGTCTTTGGCCTGCGGACTCGTACCCTCCTATTACTGGGGCCGTTCCACCCTATTACCCAGTACATCTCCCCTTCCACCGTCTCTCAAAGCCAGAAAAGGTTCGTAGGGAGCAGCACAGCTACAATTTGCTCTCTCTGGTTTCCTTTTTGCGTGTTAAGAACAATTTTATCATTTATCCAATCTCACACCACCTGTTTTTTTGCTGTGATAGACTGTGCTTCGTGTACACTTTGCCAGTGTGGGGTTATAATGCAAACAGACTAAGCTAGAACAATGCGAATGTTTAGACAGCTCATGTTTTTTGCATCAAGCACATAAATAAAACATTTCCTGAAATATGAAGATGAAATATACATTTGTCATCTATTCATATTATCCAAGGCTTTCTGTTCTTTCAGATTGGGGTGGCAGTTACCGGGGCTTGCCAGCAGGTGGGGCAGTGGCTAAATCAAAGGAGCATGATATCTACCAATTGGTAGATCTGCAGATGAGGAGGCCCACTCAGGCACAATGGCAACTGAAATATCCTGTTGGGTAGGCGTTTATTTAGCACGAAACGAAGAACAATCTGAGACAGTACCAGATCCTTGAATGGTGGTTCCTAGTCACAGTTTTCTAAACCAAAAATAGGAAGGAGAAGTGAACAAATGACTACAAAAGCCCTGGCCATTTTCAGTTTCTGTGAAAACTAGGCTGCCTTTCATTCCTGTTCGAGCAAAGGTAGTTGTTGTCTTCCTGGTAAATGATACTGTACATGGCACATCGGGAGATTGTAACTGACAGAATCTAACTGGTTTTGGGAGCCACCATATCTTGACCCATTAATCTGGCGTTAATCTTATCTCCCTGCCTTGTGTGTCAGTGTAAGTCGATACTCTTTGATATGTAACATGCAACAGTGTCTCTAGAGAAGACCAGAGAGTCAAAGAGTGTGTCTGTGTCTATATACTGTAATATTTATGCACTCATTTTCCAACCATTACAGGGTCATGGAGAGCTCTGCCCCATAGCACAGGCGCGCACACAGACAGTCACACTCCATGAAGATTTAGAGACGGCTGTCTACCTACCTGCATGTCTGTTGAATATTTTGAGATAGTAGTTTGGAGTTTATGCTGCCGAAAATACAATTCAGCCTTTCAGCAACACACAGCACACTATACCGCATAAGATGTAAGCATAATCCTGTTAAGCACAAACACATGGGAATTTAACTCAAGTAATTAAACTTATAAAATTTATAAAACTTCTGGGTGCTTCCATCACTCTGTCACGATGGCAACATGTAGTTGCCCTTATGATCGATTCAGTTTATGTCTTTCCCAACACCGGTGCATTAACACGCTCTGTAGGTCAGTCCTTTACTGACCAGTGGCCTTATTTACATCACGCTCGGCTAAAGTAACACAGCTTCAGTGTGGATTTAAATACCAAGAGTATCTCACATGTGCTGGTAGGCTTTTCCTGAGACGAGGAGCCCCTTACTGCCAATAACCTCCTATAAACAGGCTGCCGTTACCTCAGCGTCCCTGGAATAAAACTTGTAGAACCTACACTCATATTTAATTACTGAATTTCCACTTAAATTATATGGCTGCCGCAGAGGTGCAGTGACATTCTTCATACGATTGCTGGGGACCATGACACTGTGATCAGCACCCCCCGCTCCCCCAGGAAAATACACACACACACCACCACCACCACCAACTGGTGGGGTTTAATTGCCATTTACGGACACAAACACATTGCTGACAGTACATTTTATTTCTCAGAATCAGAGTCGCACTTATTCTCCTAGCAGAAGCATGCGTGAGGAATTTTGCTTGTTACAAATGTTGTCAAGACAGACAGACATGGCTCTACAGACAGAAATACAGAAAGTGAATAAATGTAGAGCTAAAGAGACATATACAAACAGAAGAACAGAATCTAAAAAATTAGACAGTGGTCACAGGAAGCCTTAGGACGCTTGTTTAATTCTGTAACAATATTTCAAATATATTGGTTTCATTACCAAAGTCCATTGACAAGCAACATTTTACGTATCTGCACATAACTTCGGCATAAACATTTTCTTTTTATTGTGTCATGATTTTTTTTGACTCATTCATTTTGTTCTTGGCGTTTTGCTAATAACTGTAGCTGTGGTCACTGGCTCCCAACAGGACACTAAACACTAATCTTTGGTGTTTTATGTTATTGCAGAGGTGTTACTAATTAAAAAGCACCCAATGAGACTGCTTATCAATGAACTTTTTAACTCAGAATGGATCTTTAGTAACTATTATTTCGGTTTCAATTTATTGCTATTTGAAATGAACATTTTACTTAACACAACTGGTTGTTTCTAATGTTTATTTTTGTAAACAAATGAAAAACTAATGCTTTATATATATAACCAGTAGGTTTGTATTATTTTTACTGAATTGAAGAAGGGTTCCGAGACTTGCTGTGTGTAAGTATATGATTGGAGGGTTAGAAACGGTAAGACAATACTCAGTATGAATAATGTAATATAATGTCCAGGTGCCAGAGTGAAAAGCCGATGCACAAAAAGCAGCAGGCTGCAGTTATGATGTAAAGTGAGATTACTGACTGGCGACCGCTAGGGCTTTTGGGAAGAAGCTGTTAAGTATCTAGTAGGTCTGCTTTTCATTGGCAAGGTGATAATGATCTTTTGAGCCTGACTGATTAGTCTCACTTGGTACAGTGCTGTATGGGTTGCAGGCTGCAGCCAGTTATCTTGACTGATCTGACAGTACGCTGACGGTTTCCCTGTTCTTGGCAGGAGCAACAGCAAACTGTGTCATTCTGGAGGAGGTGATCATACACTGAATGATGGCTAGGTAGAACTGGACCAGAATCGCCTGCAGAACCAGAAGGTTCCTTAGCTGGCCTTTCTTGACAATGGAAGCGTCCTTCAAGACGGCTGCAGTCACAGGACACACTGAGATCAGGGTCTGAAAGCAGGTGCCCCTAGAAGGGGCTTTGGCACATTCATGGGGGTCTTTTATGGATAAGTGGGTTGACTTATATTTTAAAAAACGCATATAATGGAGTATATGGGCTCCTTGCCCCCCCCCCCCCCCCAAACGTCAGCCTTTTCCTCATATGACCTATGGTTATGACACGTATGGATTGTACTTAACTGGAACCATGTGGAATTAGAAGCTGCATCCCTGCACAGGACCGACTCCTGCGTCTATGACCGCGGGATTGGGGCGACAGAGAATTAACACATCGCACAAGAATGCAGTTTTTCATGTATAAAAGCGTGATCTATGCACTGTGGAGCCGACGCGTTTTTACGCTGCACTCGTGCCTGTGAAGACTCTAATCGCGGGTTAATCACCAGCAGCTCGCGTGTGTGTGGTTATTAAAGAAACACACATCCTCTTTTAGCGGATCAGTTACGCTACAGCGGCTGAAAATCACAAGTTATGTTTAAAAGTGGCTTCCGCCTTAAGATGTCCTTAACCATAAGCTACTTTAAAAGTGGGGGATATACAAATAGGGGTTCTTCCCCTGCGCGAGGAGTACGTGGACGCGTCAGCAGGCGATGAAAACATACTGTTGTATGCATAGTATTAACATCGCTGCCTTACTTATGGTGCTTACATGAAAGGCGCTATATCGACGGCAAGGGGGAAGCCGCAGAGCGCTGCCCCATGGCGGCCGGGAGCGACTATGCTTGTTTTTCAAGCCAATCTCTCTCCCACCTCCCAGGCCCATCTTCCACACATATATATATATATATATATATAAACAGACACACACATACACACACGCACACACACCCCCCGGCGCGGAGGAGAAAAGATCGCGATCCTCCAGGGAAGCCTGCGTGGCACGTCAAGTAAAACATGCTCAGTCGGAAAGGCAGAGCTAGAGACTCCCACTAAGTGATCGGTGAGTCACGGAGTGTGTGCGCGCGAGTGTGTATGTGTGTGTGTCCGCCTAAATGCGGACTTTCGTACAGTTAAAACAGAAGTTGCACAACGCGGATTAACGTGACCACCATGCTTTACCTCCATAAATGACTTTCATAGCTCCGCACGGCTCCCTAAATCGAGTGCCGAAAGAAGGTAGGACCTCGTTACAACTTTGCATTTAATTCGTAATTTTGTAATGCAGACGTTGGTCGGTCATCGCTGGTATAAATCGTTAAACTTTACGTTCCGTGAGCTGGCGAAAGTGCAGAGCCGTGCCGCACGCTTGCCGATTACGACCACAAAGCTCGTACCCCAGATATTTTTGTTTTTTTAATTATTAGGATTTTTAAAACGTCGTTAGGCTGCATTTCATTTCCTTCCTTCACTTTAAGACGATCGGCCTCGTACGAAAGTTGCATTGCTGAAGCTGTTGTTACAGGATATGAGTCTCAGCTTGGTAAGGCGTACCGTGTGTGACCAGATGAGCTTCCCACAGCGCTTAGGGCTTCCCGCAGGGTTGTTCGCGGGCTCCTGACCCTCGGTTAGTCTCCTCAGGGCTCCTGTACCTCGGTTAGTGTCCCCCGGGCTCCTGTACCTCGGTTAGTGTCCCCAGGGCTCCTGTCCCTCGGTTAGTGTCCCCAGGGCTCCTGTCCCTCGGTTAGTGTCCCCCGGGCTCCTGTCCCTCGGTTAGTGTCCCCAGGGCTCCTGTACCTCGGTTAGTGTCCCCCGGGCTCCTGTACCTCGGTTAGTGTCCCCCGGGCTCCTGTCCCTCGGTTAGTGTCCCCAGGGCTCCTGTCCCTCGGTTAGTGTCCCCAGGGCTCCTGTCCCTCGGTTAATTTACCATTGATTTTTTTTTACTGGCAGTCTCCCACTGTCCCACTCTCTCCTTTATCGTTCTGGATTTCTTTGCCCCCGGGGCTCCTGTCCTATCCCAGGAGTTACTGCCCCAGGATCTCCTCTCCTGTTCTGGGATTTGCTGCCCCGGGTTCTCTTGTCCCAAAGCTCTCCCATTCCTCATACCACGTTATGCTGTCCCGTGGGCCATACAGCAAGAACGGGCAATCAGTAAAACTGGTTCAGTTACTCAGTGATGCATCATACAGGATACTGCAACCTGTTAAAAGTTAGGTGGCGCAGAGGGGCTGTGGGGTAGCACTGACATAAGTGTGGAGGGTTCATTTTAATTATGCATCACTGATGTCCTCTCAGCTTGTTTACTCTGATCTTTAAATCGTGGGCCCAGAGCCGGTGACCCGGAATGACAGCTGACGTTTTTTACCCCAGAAGTGACCAGTAGGGCACCAGGGATGCCCATGTCCACCTAACGAGGGCTCTCTGCTGGCCTGCTTAACAAAGCCAGCGATGCTGCCAATGTGGGCTGATTGTGGGAGGTTGTGGTGAGTGCGTAGAAGGACGAGTAGACTTGGCGATGCGTTGATTAGCTGTCCCTCTCCCGAACGTGGTGATTAGTGAGCACTTAGTGAGCGATTAGTGAGCGCTTCTCTGAGGATGGATAGTTCTAGGGAGCCACTTGTAAGTGCTTACATACTTTTACCTTTTTAAAGACTTGCTCTCTCGCCTCCCGCCTTGTGTTACAGGTGTGCATGTTTAAGGCAGGGCTGGTGACTGGGAGCATCTGGGTGAAGCACTGGCTCACTGTCCTTCTCCCAGACGTAACGAGGGGGTGATTAATAGAGGGGGAGATTTCTGATTTTTTTTTCATTCTTTCTCTTTCGTTCTCTTTTTCTGGTGGGGGAGGGGTGGTTCCGGTACCTGTACCCACCAAGGCCAGGCAGTGGGTTCTGGAGGGGAGGCAGATGTGGGGGGTCGGTCATCCATGCTATGGTTTCTGTCCAGTCGCACCTGCACATCTGCAGGTGGGCCAGATGCCTGCAGGGCCCCCCTGCCCCGCCGCCACTGTGCAATCTGTTAGGAGTGACGTAAGTGCCAATCTTTCGCAAACGGTCCCTCGTTCCTCCTCCTGACTCCGTTTTTTTAGGACAGGAAATGCCGTCGTCGGTGTAGGGCAGCCCGGCGCTGAGGGAGGGGCAAAAGCAGAGGCTGACGTCCAGTCAGAGAGCTGCATGTGGGGGGGGGGGGGGGGGGGGGGTGTGGGGGGTAGG
>JABFEB020000040.1:3457101-3469707 GCA_019775895.2 Stomatorhinus ivindoensis
CCTACATCAACCAGGCTGCAGGTTCCTTAAGAATATGGCACCTACATCAACCAGGCTGCAGGTTCCTTAAGAATATGTTGCCTACATTAACCAGACTGCAGGTTCCTTAAGAATATGGCACCTACATCAACCAGGCTGCAGGTTCCTTAAGAATATGGCGCCTATATTAACCAGGCTGCAGGTTCCTTAAGAATATGTTGCCTACATTAACCAGACTGCAGGTTCCTTAAGAATATGGTGCATACATTAACCAGGCTGCAGGTTCCTTAAGAATATCGTGCCTACATTAACCAGACTGCAGGTTCCTTAAGAATATGGCGCATACATTAAGCAGGATGCAGGTTCCTTAAGAATATCATGCCTATATTAACCAGACTGCAGGTTCATTAAGAATATGACACCTACATTAACCAGACTGCAGGTTCCTTAAGGCTGTGTCTGCTTTGCTGCCTGTGGCACTGGAAACCTTGGAAGCATTAAGGAAATCCTGAAATTAAGGGATTTGCGGGGCATTTTCAATTAAAATGTAATAACTAGGTAGTGGGTCCACTGGCAGGACAATGAGCCAAAACACACATCCGAAATCACAAAAGAACGGTTAACAAGGGAAAACCGGACTGCGTTAAACTGCTCAGCAGTGAGCCATGATCTCAATCCGATTTAAAACCTTAGCAAAGCCTTTCCTTTGGCGGAAGGATTCCTGCAAATGAGATCGAGCACAAACTACAATGACAAGAGGGGGAAGCATCAGGAGAAAGGAACCAGAAGCTGAGAGATCAGCAAGATTTCACTGAGGTCCATCATCACAGCCGGGGGGGTGCAGCCACGCCTTACAGAAGGGAGCCCTTACTTTTAGTCAGCAGAAAAAACTACCTTAGTCAGAACAGCTAAAACAGACAACTTTGTTATATATGACATCCATTTAAAATATCCTGAAGATCAAAAGTTGGTGAATCTAAGCATTTCTGTCAGGTTATTAAATCTTCACCTTCTACCAGCCAGCAACTACACCTCTGGAGATCAAAAAATAGGATGGGGGGCCCACACCCCCTCCGAAAAACGCTTTTAGTTTTAATGAGAAAAACTGAGAAGGAATACCTCAAAGATTCTTTTAAAAGAAAAAAAAATCTAACCAGTTTAACCAAATTTAAATTAAAAAAAACACAAATTTACCTCTGCAAAAAGCTCAGGGTAACATATCAAAAATAAATAATATGCAAACATTTTGCCACAATTGTCTATCAAGATATTTTCATTAAAATTTATTTTCATAGCAATACAAGTATCTATAACCTACAGGACAGAAGCACAACATATATAAAAATATGTTTTAAAAATGCCCAAACAACTCATGAAAATTTTTTTCATCATTTGATAAACACAGTGTAAATTGCTTTACCAGTTCAAACCAAATCTCTAAAACTAAACCCTAAAGAGTTGTGTTATATTGAGTTTCAAAGGCAATTTTTGTAGCACCCAAATTGTGTAAATAAATTGACTGATTAACATCAAATCAGCAGCAGTTAAGACCCCAAAAGGACAAAAACACACTTATATTCAATTTAATTCACTATTTAATTACAAAAATAATTTCTGTTCAAAACAGAAAAAGAGATAAGCCCTTTTGGTTATGCATTCCCCACGAATGTAGTCAGTACGTAGCTTCTGTTTCATTTTTTAAGCGTCATGATTTAAGTTAAACATAGGCCTACAGGTACAGTG
This sequence comes from Stomatorhinus ivindoensis, assembly GCA_019775895.2. Classification (NCBI taxonomy): domain Eukaryota; kingdom Metazoa; phylum Chordata; class Actinopteri; order Osteoglossiformes; family Mormyridae; genus Stomatorhinus; species Stomatorhinus ivindoensis. Next base: position 3,458,824 of record JABFEB020000040.1, read on the forward strand.
TAATTAAAGTTTGTATAATTATAGCATTTATTCTGAAAAATCAAATGTGCAAAAAAAAAAGCACTAACAACAGCGAGCACATTAAAGAGTTTCAGTTTTAGCGGCTTCCTGCGGGTTCGGCTTTAACGTTTGTGTGTTTAACATTTGAATGGACCGTGCATCTTGAACTAATGACCGCATGTAAATCTGACGCTGCCCGAATTCCAGCGGGACACAGGAGCTAATAAACTTTCCACAAGGAGAGCAGATTAAACCATTACAAACAGTACTAGCTGGCTTATTCGTTAGGAGCAATTAAGCCACATTGTATACATACAATTATGTATGCATTTTAATTAAAGCGTCAAATTTGTCAAGACTTCCTTAAAACATTCACCATGCGTTTATTTTTACCATTTGTATTTTAAAACGTAGGTTGAATGTGTGTGTGTGTATATATATATATATATATATATATGTATATATATATATATATATTAATCTACACCACTGGTGTGTATAAAAATCAATTACCACAATTAATAATAAATGTTATTGCTTTTAATGCCTATATTTTCCAGATTTCCTCATGTGCATAATACAAGATAGGATATTGATTTTTTTTCAAATATGTTATTATGCATACAAAAACAATTCTGTTGTCACACGCGAATCCCAATTTTAATCAAACAAATTATGCATGCGCTTAAAAAATAGTTAACGCCACCTGTTTAAAGTGTTAAAAAATGTCAATTGCCTTATAAATTAATTAGAATGTCTTAAGAAACAAGGGGATAGAAGTGGTAATGGGAATTCGGACGGGCTATTTTCGCTTTAACCCAAGATCAAAGCGTTGTTTTCCTTTCGTAGGCAAACCACTGAAGCTGAGATTCACTCAGATGGACATGATACGCGACATAGGCGCCTGCGCCAGAAACAGCCACGGACTATCCGTCGCTTTGCCGAAACAAAGGGCAATATCTGTTGCTGGTTAACAATGAAATCTTATTTCTCTCTCGGACTTGCGGAATTGTGTGAATGTAAACGCAAGGAGTGGTCATTCATTCGTTTTACGAAGGAGTGGGGGGAGGGGGTGCCGTTTAAGCACTTCACTACTCACAGACCTCCCTGGGAAAATAAGTACATCACACTGATTTAGAAATTTAACTCAAAGTCGGGCGCAAGGTATGATTAATGCGCGCACTTTGCAAGGGGACGCAATCTCGGTTAGTATTGATACTACACTGAACAAGCATAGACGAAGCTTTTTGTTATGCTTTAACGTTACATAACATCCTTATTACTCTATACTACTAGTACTACCATTATTATTAATTATTATTATTACTCCATTAGAATTGCATATAATAAAAATAAAGGTGGATGGATGTACATAATTGTGCTGGTGCTCTGGGTCGCAGAAGGATAGAGGGGATTCGGTGGCTTTACCCCCAAGCCGTTCTCCCAAGTTCAAAAGTTCAGCTTTTACGATCTCCTGACGACCACTGACTACCCACCTCCAAATAAAAACATTCCAATTCTTCCGCTAACCAAACGCAACTTCTGCTCCCACCCGCCCCCCAAAAAACAGGAAAAAGAACCCCTTTATGACTCTCCAGGATATCCTTAATCGGCATCGGTCAATAACGGCACTTTTAACTCATCTGTCCGACGTCTAATCGCGTTTAATAACCAAAGATGCGCTGAACAACCTCTTTATATTCAACGTACATTTCGATTTCGATTAAATTTGATTTCTGGGTTTTATAATATATTACTTTTGGCAAGTATCTTAAGTAATCGTCTTAAATTAATCATCATCCTTGGCAATTACAAAATATGCGCACAAAATGGATTTCGGGTCAAAATATTTACAATTAATTATACGCATAAAAAACAGCAGCACTCGCTTCGGAAATGTGCAATTTTAGTTAATCTGAGATGTATGGCTATTTACATCCAATATTCGTTGCAAATGAAACCGAAAAGGGATTGGGACTTACCATTGACGGACTTCACGTTGTTTCTCTCTGAATACTCGAACCCATTTGCCCTGTTCTCTACCTCCATCCTCTTTGCCGGGTTCTGTGCGCCTCTCAACTCAGCTGCTATCGTTATTTTTCCCTTGTGATCTCTTATCTTACTCGTATAAAACGCCGTTAATAAACGCGTTCAATGGACGATTCGCCGCTCCATGCCTACCGCTGTCAGTATACACACGGATATCCACGTTCCAGCATCTACAAAAACAGCCCCTAGCCCCTCCAACACTCGCGTCATGACGTATCTCTCTGGCTGAAATGGAGGGGCATTGTGGGATATGTAGGACCTTACCCATTTGTTTCATTGGTCCACCAGCTACCCATATAGCCTACTGTGTGTGTTTTCATTCATGTCCCTGTTCTTCTTTTCAGTGTTATTCTAATTGTTATTATTAGTAGTACTATTATTATTATTATTATTATTATCATCAATACTATTGTTGTTGTTGTCTTGGTCACAGATTTTATTGAATCCATAATGTTCATTTTACCCTTTAATTCCCGTTCATCTTCTTTAGTACACCATGGATGTATCGCGTCGCGATTTCCCTCAGTATTCACAGAATTTCTACATTCAGGTCGCATTCTTAATGATTTTGTAATATTGTTTGTTTGACCTCTGAAGAATTAAAATAATGTATTTGAAGTACACATGAGCTATCATTCATCTGGTTATTCTTTCCATATAAATATATATTTTGTTTCATGAATGGTTAGATTAAAGCAACACAGCAGCCACAATAGTGACAGTAATTCATCTGTGAATACTTTATGATACAGGCTGTTATTCATTTTAAGGATGAAAATACAGATTTTTGTCTTTCACAAACACAGGCATTCGTGCTAATTCACTAATTCGACTTAACGTGATGTTTAAGTGATTATTATTTAAACTAAAAATGTTCTAACACGATTTCAATAGTACTTATCTTCAATCATCAACGTTAATTGATCTAACTGCGAACGGCGAAGGAACAAAACTCGGAAGTCACGAGGATCAGCATTTATACTTACAAAGCATTCTACGTAGATAAATTATTGCGCTAAGTAAATTATACGTCTTATTTACACCCATTTAACTTAAAAAAACGCTAGTCCGTTTAATTAATCTAAGACCCTTTAAACCGTAAATAGCCGATAACTATATATCATTCACCTTTTTCTACGTTATGATCAAACTACTTAGTCTTACACTGATGTTTGGAGTATTTCTTTTTTCATGTAGCCTACGTCACGCGTTTACAGAAACATTCATGTTAAAAAAACAGTTTTAAGGAATGATGAAGATACGTAATATATTTAGGAAATGTAATTTAGTGGTAAGTCTTTACCATGCAGTTCTTTGTAAATTTGTAGAGCTATGAGTAGCATATTATATGAGACGCAAATTCAGCAGATTTATTAATATCTTTCCATTCATCCATCCAGACATCCATCCATTTTCTGTGTCCATACCTAAAATGCCAAAACGAAAATATACCAAAATTAATGCAGATTTTGTTTTTCATTTATTGTAATATGTAATTCATTTTCATACCTATGAAAATGCGCGACTAAAAACACAGAAACCGTCGCTTTAGCTAATCTGGTCAAATGTGTGGGTGCCATAACTTCCTTACCTTGAAACATAGACTATATTTATCAACCAGTAAAGTAATATTATGGTCCGAGTGTGAATTTAGGTTAGGCGACGTTCACATTATTCTCCGTCACTCCAAGTACCCTACTGTCACTACAGCGTCATCAGCATAGTGCAATGGTGCGGCAGACTATATATACTAACACGTGAAATATTATCCTATGGTAGTTGTTTTCCTGATTTTACCTTTTGGTGAATCAGCTACATTACAGTGCCAACATTTAGCGCGCAGTCTCCAAAGCAACGCGCATGAACGGAATATCTGATGTCCGTCTGGAATCATCCACATATCCAAAGCTGTTGTGGCAGGCAATGGCGTATTATTGGACAGAGGGACCATCAAACATAATTAGATCATTTCTGAGACATCAATACTAACACAAGTACCCCTCTTGATGTCACTTTAACACAAACATTATATGGGCTTACACTGTCAGAAAAAAAAGACTACCAATTTGTTCCTTTGCTTGTAACTGTATCTTCAAGGGTCTGCTAATTGTCCCGTAGTTGTAGATAATTGTACCATTTAAGATACAGAAATTGACTATAGGGGAACATTTTGTACCACTTGGGGTACAACAATGTCATTTGTACCTTTGGGATGTACTTCTAAAAGGTATATTTACCTTGAGCTAGGGTACAATTGGCAGACCCTTAAGGGTGCAGCCCTAGTGACAAGCAAAGGTACAAATTTGAACTCTTTCTGACAGTGTGCTACACGTTGGACGTTGTGCGACGCCTGTTACAATCATACAAACTTGTGCTGACCCTAAACCATGAGTGGTCTGCAACCAACTTTAGTGTCATTTGTAGATATCCATGAAATTTAGGTCTACAAATCGCTTAAGTAAATGTATTCATCTGGTATAGTGATTCCCAGAACCTCAGCATTAACTGTTCCGTTAAAAAGTAAAGCAAGGTGACCCAAGTATGTGTACTGTTCCATTGCCACTGAGTTGAGCAGTACAAGTTAAATCCACGGCAGGTGATATCCATCACAGAGGACCTTACAGTACAATTATACACTGTGCCAACATGAAGCAGACAAAATGAATTTGCATAATAAACAAATATCGAACCTAAAATCACAATATTAGAAAACACAATTCTAAAAAATATTGCTGATTATTGAAAAGGGGTAAGGTATCCGTTTGCATAGACATCCATTCTCGTTGATCTCACACTAGTGATACGGCTTTACGGTTGGCCGTGATGTCTCAATGCTTTTGAACCTGTCAGTATCAGGGATGGTCCGTGAAATCAGCTAGGATTGTACTAAATCCCTTGAGGCTGCTGTCAATACTGTATGTGTCGCCAAAATAGACAATTTTCCATATATCAGGCCTAAGATCTCTTGTTTGTTTACATTTATTAAACACGGAAAGACCGTATTTCCAAACTCCCCATTTTTTGTGCTTGAGCTGAGACCTCCATTTAATCCTAATGTCAGTCTCCCTCATCAAATGTTATTGTATTGGGAACCAAAACTTCATTCTTGTAATCCAATTGAGAACTTTCATTAAAATCCAAAAACTCACCAAGTCCACAAAAATGTTCAGAAAATGTATCCCATGGAGTGAGTAGATTTAGGTAATTTGCTCTTCTTATGTGTTATTCAATTCAATTCAATTTATTTTTAAATTTTCACAAGAGAATCACCCCAAGGCGCTTTGCACAGGTGTGTTGTGATACATTCCTATATCATTAGAACATAATAATACAAAAACAGGGAAAAGAGAAGACAAAGAAAAGAACGAAAGAAAGAAAGAATGAAAAAGAAAGCTAGATGACAACAGAGAGGAGGAACCAAAATCTCCCAAATAAGGAGGAAAAAAACCTCTGGGGGTCCAAGGTCACCTGGTTGCCCAACCCCCCCTGGCCGTACTGACATTAGTTAAAACAGAAAAGAGTGGACATGCTTGCTAAAGGCAGGTTTAAGCTGTGATTAAGGTCAAGCCAAAGTCCATCAATGAGTCAGTTCTCAATGTCAGCCTGTGTAAGCTGGCAGCCTGAAGGCTGCACCCATGACGTTACAGTTTGTAAGTCACATCCTGGATGTCACCCTTCCATGGGACTGAACCAGGACTCCAGCTCAGATGGTCCCCCCCCCACCCCGGGCAGCATCTGGACATGTGTGAAGGAAGGCAGAGAGCATGGATGGTCAGACCATGCATTGACACATTAATAGTTAGTGTGTTCTGTGTTTAGGTAAGCTAAACTGAAGCAATAGGTATTCAGTTGAGCCCGATTCTGCATCCCTAGAATACACTGGCAAACCATCCCAAAATCTAGAGACCCTGTAGTAGAATCCTTTACCACCCACTGTCACCTTATTTATGTGTGGAACGACAAGGAAACCTGCATTCTGTGACCTGAGTAGATGATGCAGCTTGTAAACTTAGTAATATTGTTAAGTAGGAAGCCAGTGCAGGGAACTAACAGCAGGGGTTATGTGTTCAAACTTCCTGCTCCTGGTGACACAATCAAGCTGCTGCATTTTGAGTACTCTGCAAGGTGTTTAATGTGCAGTGTGTGCTGCCAGATTACAGAGCATTACTACTTATACAAAGGCATGTATCAGTTTTTCTGTGTCTTGAATAGTAAGAAATCATTGTAGTTTGGGGGTATTATGTGTCTGAGGGAGCAAACCTTCGACAGTGCATACACACGCAATTTCAATGAGAGGCTTGTGTCTAAGATGACACCTAGGTTACGGGCTGAGCTGCTGAGGGAAAAGTTCAGCCCCTTGGAGTGGAGTGTGGAGATTAAAGCATTCCAATCCGTGGACTTACCACCAAACAACAGAACCTCAGTTTTCTGAACGTTTAGTGATAAGAAGTTTTCAGCCATCCAGCTCTTAGCTAAATTGACAATAGATGCGGAGTAACTGAAATGTATATTTGGGTGTTGTCGGCATAGGAGTGACAGTTAACATTATGTTTTCTCGTTACGTTTCCTAATGGCAGCATGTAGAGAGAAAGCAATAAAGGGCCAAGCACTGATCCCTGTAGTACTCCATATTTGACCGGTGACATCGACGATAGAGCACAAGTATCTGACACTTGAACATATTGATAACGATTAGTCAAATATGACTTAAAGCACTTCAACACTGTTCCACAAAACCCAACCTCAAATTGAAGTCTTTGAATGCACAATGATCTATCGTGTTATAGGCTGCACTAAGGTCCAGAAGCATTAGCACAGACAGCATCAGTTGCCATTGTCATAGCATTGGCAACTTTAAGGCAGTTTCAATGCTGTGTCCTAGACAGGAGTCTGAATGGAAACTATCCAGTATGTTGTGTGTCTCCAAGTGTGAGTGAAGTTGAGCAGCAATTATCTTCTCCAGAACTTTTGACAAAAATGGTACGTTTCAGCTCTTATGGATCCAAACTTTCCTTCTTCAGTAGTGACTTCCCATTACTGCTACATTAAGTTGGTCAGAAACATTGCCTGACAACAGAGACGCATTCAATATGGCAGTTATAGGTCTCGCCAGAACTCCCATGGATTCTTTAAGAAGCTTAGTGGGGATTGGGTCCAATGGACAAGTGGTTGGTTAGATCTTAATTATAATAGTTTTGGCTCTTGCTCATTAATTAATTCAAGAACATTAAGGGTGTGTTCACGTTCCACTATTTTTTATCACATTGTGGGGACCAAATATCCCCATAATATAATGTATACCTGAACCATACACACACAGGTTTGAAATTACATCTTTGTGGGGACTCTCCATTCAACACGACGACCTTAACCCCTACCCAGCCCTAACTTTGACCATAAGTAACCAAACAAAATACAAGACTTTTGGCATTTTGTTAAAAATGTATTAAATTGAAATCAATCTTAAAGAACATTAAGACATTCAAGGGCAGCAGAGTGTCTCGGTGGGGAGCAGCGCCTCAGCTTGGCTCTGTGACTAGAGTTTGCATCTTCCAGCAATTTGCATCTACATGCATCTACCTTGCAACTACATACTGCAAGTAAATTCAGCTGATTTGGCTAATTGCATAAACATTAACTCTAAGTATAATTATAAAACTATGTTCCAGTTTAATCGTGGGGGTGTTCTGGGTTAAAAATTTACAGTTTGAAACCACTGCTATAAATCAAACAACAGCCCACCACTGATAGGTGTTTGTAAACCTCCGTAAACCAGTATAAAGCTTCGTAATGTTTTTCGCAGTCCGCTAGCTAGATGGCCTGTTATTCTTCGCCTCAGTACTTGAGTACACCAGCAGATGGCGGTAGTCCATCGCGGAACATGTGCTACAATTTTGTCCCGTAGCGGAATTTTAAAACGAAGACAAAAACATAATACAATGCGATGACCTAGATACAATTTTCAATCTTCTGAAAACACGAAATATTGTGCAAATAAGGTAACCAAGTAGAATTAAACAGCAACTCAGTGTATTGATTTTTTGCAGGTTTCTATGATAGTTGCACCTGCTTATTAATCTAACAAGGACATCTTTCCAAACTTTATATAAATTGCATTAAAATTATATCCATCTATAATTAGACATTAGAAATGTTCCGAGGGTGACATGCACATTGGTGATCATTTTAAATCAATGATGAAACTGAGGAAATTAAGTAGGCCGATATTTTATCTATTGATTTGTTTGTTTATTGTAACCTACATTTGCCACAATAATGACGTACTTAGGATGTCCCTAGTAATGGAGGCGTTGCTCCTTCAGCCACACGTGTGAACACGGTAACAGGATAGGGGTGTTTCTCTACAGCCACCGTCCGGACGGGGTGTTACCCGGCTCTTGAGTCGAGGCAGGGTTCACACTGATTCTCTTCCAGGCAATGAATTCTTAGCGTTCCGGACGGCTGCCCCCGTTAATAGGACAAGCGGGAGACCGGGAGACCAAGCTGCAGCCTGCCTGAGTGAGTGAACCCGCCAGAGATGTGGAGATATAGGAGCACCATAGCCTGCGTCTTTCTGCTGTCCCAATATGCCGCTGCGCAGAATAAGGTGAGTCTGGTGTCTCCGCTTTTGAAAACTACCTGAAGCCTTATCATTGCGCGTTTCTTATCGGCAATGCGGGGGTCTTTATATTAATGGTCGACACTATTTTCTAGCTTTAACACGTCCAATTATTCTATAATAAAACAAAAGTCCACATTTCAAAATCTCATATACAAGACTTAAATACAGAACACTTTACTTTCGAATTGTTTTTAAATATAAATACGCATATATTTCTTGAGGGGGTGACAGATTTGCGTGACGAATCACTGGTAAATTGTACCACAAATATTCGTATTGTTTTCAGTTTCGTTGGTATAATGCATATAAACTTATTCATTGACCCCCCCCAAAATGTAGCATGCATTGAATTGTATTGCAAAACCGTCCTTGTGTTGAAATTGATTTTTATTGGTAATTTGTGCCACTACAAGAGGCCCTGTGTTGAAACAAAATAATTTTAAATGAGGACAGGTCATGTTATTGCTCTCTGAAATCGGACATGGGTTACACGTCTAAAACTATTTAAGTCAGCAATACTAATACAAAGAAAGCCGAGTACTTGCCATACAGGCTCTTTGAAGTGGCGCCTTGTATTGCATGTGGTCGGTCGGTATAACTGCGCTTCACTTGTTGCCCGTGTCTTGGCAGCTGTGCTGTGCGTGAACGCGACTGCGAGATTTTGGTGCAAATGAAATCAAATTAGAGATTGAGAGGGAGGCTTTATGCGATTTCCCTTCGTTTTCCGCCGACGCTCATTTGTGCCGCACACACCCCTCATCTCTGTCGTTAAGTGCTTTCAAGGCTCTGATATTTCAACTGTGCGCAGCTGTCGCTACATAATCTAGTGTAAAATCGCCAGCTGGAATAATTCAGCCGCAAAGAAAAGCTAGATATTTTTACAACAGCTTGGTTTAAGGCAGGTACGTCTCCAGATGATGGACGAGCGCTGGCTGATCGGCTGCTGGCTAATTGATACATTTCCCTAGATTCTAGTAAAGCTTAAACTGATTTACCATTATCACAGTGTGCAAGCAAACATGATTTTTAATTCGCCTTTTACAATTTATTGTATATTTCTCGGCACTGCTAGGGTTTTAAATTAGCCTATAATGTGGCCAGACGTGCTTCTAATTTAAAAAGTTTGACTCAAACCCCTAATCGAAGAAGTTCAATGCACATGAGGGATTAATAACTTATGTAACTGAAAATGTTCTTCGAAAGCTGATTACACTTCGAGGAGCAGAATATTGCCAAAAAGATCAGATAACGCCGTTTCCCTCCACGATTTATGTTGTATTTCGCAGAATATTGGGCCCTGATCTCATTATAATACAATTCTCCTACTGTCCATCTCATTTAGAAATAACTGTTTTGTAACTTAATGTAATTATGAGGGGAAAGCCGACTTCTCTGATTTATGACAACATCTTGTTTCCACTGTTTAAATGTTATTATTTTTCGCGTTTGTTTTAAATCCTGTTACAATTTTACACACTTCAAATGTAAACACAATGAATGACACTCCTGAGGTGATTTTATAGTGTGGGAGAATAGTTTTTATAACTTGGGTATTTTTTTTATTTAGCCATGTAAATAAATGTAAAGTGCTGTGAGGTAAAGCAGAGCTCGCAGGTTGTGTATTATCTAGCTGTTACCCACAGGGTAATAAGTATCCTGGTTGCTAAGGAACAGCACTAATAAATAAAATCGACAGTCCACGTCCCAGAAGATGCAGATCTGGTCCAATAAAATAACATCAGCTGTCTAAATATGGAGGATCAGTCATCAGTGCTGTAGTCCTGCCTCTCTGAGGCGGTGGATTCAGTATCTTCATGTGAAGTTTGTGTGTTCTTCCCATGATCCTGTGCGTTTGTTCCATGTATCGCAGCTTTACCCTGCAGTCCATAAAACGTGTGCTTTGGTGAACTGGGCTCTCAGTATTGGCCGTACTGTGTGATTTTGCATGTGTCCTCTGATGGACTGGCATCCTGTGCTGGGTATCCCCATTCTAATGCCCTGTGCCCTCTGATGGACTGGCATCCTGTGCTGGGTATCCCCATCCTAATGCCCTGTGCCCTCTGATGGACTGGCATCCTGTGCTGGGTATCCCCATCCTAATGCCCTGTGCCCTCTGATGGACTGGCATCCTGTGCTGGGTATCCCCATCCTAATGCCCTGTGCCCTCTGATGGACTGGCATCCTGTGCTGGGTATCCCCATCCTAATGCCCTG
>JABFEB020000040.1:3469807-3494284 GCA_019775895.2 Stomatorhinus ivindoensis
TCCTAATGCCCTGTGCCCTCTGATGGACTGGCATCCTGTGCTGGGTATCCCCATCCTAATGCCCTGTGCCCTCTGATAGACTGGCATCCTGGACACATGAACCAAAGCACGTAAAATAAATATTAAAAAAATATATATTTTTATGTATGATATAAGTGAAATAATGGACTGGTGCTGAGCCCCACAAATCAATGTCCCCATTCAGTAGCTCTTTTATAAAAGTCCTCAGCAGGCATGTGCTGTCAGTGTATTTGTTATACAATAGCCCAGTTTGTCCGCAGATGCTGTCAGAGAGGAGCTACATGCCAGTTCAGAGTGGGGTCAGAGTGCAGATCGCAGTGCGCCACAGCACACATTACCTCTATTAATATGGTCTGAATGGTGCATCGGGGAGCCGTGCATCAAGGCCAGCATTCCTGTCGGCCTGCGTCACCATTAATTTCACCAGTGAGTCTGAAAAGCTGCCTTTTAACATGCATTTGAAGGGGGTAGCAAGACACACAACGCTGCTGCTACCATTCAGAGGAGTTCTGCTGACGTTACTACCGATGCTACTTGTGACACGATGACTTGGTGGGTAGTGGTGCTGCTTCACACCTCTCCAGTCATGGGTTCGAATCCCCCTGTTTGTGCAGTTTGCATGTTATCTGCTTGATTTGACAGTTTTCCTCCAGCAGCCCAAGGACATGCAGGCAGGCTAACTGGTGTCTGTCGCCTGTAGGTGTGAATGTGCTTTGTGATGGACTGGCATTCCATACAGGCTGTACCTTAGCACTGTACTCTCAACTGCCGGCAACAGGCTCTCTGACCTGATCCTGAACCAGTGGTTGGATAGTGGTTGGATAATGAACAGATCGAAATATTTCCACAGCCATTGGCAGTTAGATAAGAGTGAAACGGATAGACAGTAAGGCAGTTGATTCTCCATCTTGTATAATGGTGTCCCGGTTTCAGCCTGTGGCTGATCTGTCACTGTCGTTCTTCCCTTTTGGTCCTCAGCTCCTATGCTCACAGAGCTCCATATTTATTTCACTCAAAACAGCCTGCGTACCTTTCATTGTTGTATATGACTGATTAATACAAGTAGTGCGGGCGTCTTAGCCACTACTCCCTCTGCTGTTTGGTTACTGGTAGCAATGGAATAGTGAGGCACTGGCTTACCCACACCTGCTGGGAAGTTGACCGCCACTTCGGCATTTCCCGTGGCTCATGTTTCGGTATCTCAGTGGCCTGGCTGGTCTGTTCACATGGAGACTGTCCATGACATCAGAGTATGGGGGGGTGACAGCGGGAGAGGTAATGAGATCACCACAGGTTGCTTGTGTGACCTTATGCATTTCGGACAATAGGACTGGTTCTGCATGTGCGTGGGTCAGAGGTCTAATTCGTTATAACGCACTTTTCCTGGTCCGCCCATATTCCGTTACCCACAATTCCACCTGGCTGAGCTCTGTGTGTGGTAATTGTCCGAGATGCCCGGGGTTATGAGAGAGGAAATCACTCTTCCTATTGTTCTCTATAAAAAGAGCACGTGTTTCCAAGTCTCTGGTCAGTTCATCATTCCTCAGTTTCCAACCTTCAAGAAGCTGCACTCCCTTGTGACAATGATTTTTATTCAACCATTTGGTCAGTGACAGCACCTAGGGGGTTAAAAAGCCATGGTTTTTGTCTGCACCGCTGCCTCCCGCTTGCCCCCCCCCCATCCATAAGATGTGCTCTTATCCAGCAGACCGTGAACCGCTTACTGTGAAGGATGCCGTTCCCCTCGCCGATAACAGCAAGGGCTGCAGGGCCACTTTGTGTGATGACAACTAGTGCCCCCCCCCCCAAATAATGGTGCTACAGGCGAGAACAGAGGCTCACAGAGCAGCGGATGAACCATATCAGACTTTTAAACCCTTATTGTAGTGCGTTCTACTACCACACTTCTTCAGCCTTACGCATATTTATTTCTCTGTTGTTGACGATTGAATTGCAATGTGTTTTTTCTTTTTTCTTTTTATTAGTCGGTTTATTTTCTCGGCCCATAAAAGCTGAAAGTAATGGAGCAGAGGGTCCATGTTATTTATCGCAGTAATGAGAGCGTCCCGGCGTGTCTATGGCGTCATGGCCCTGGTGGATTTGCTCTAAAGGTCAAAGGTCAGGAGATGAGGTAAAGCCCCAAGGTCCCACCCATTTTGCAAAATGAACCATGGATTTCCCGCAAGTTCATATACTGAGTGTGCCACAGAAGAAGCTTCTGGCAGCTCTAAGCTCACTGCTGACCTGTTTGCTCCAGCCTTAATGTGCCACAGAAGAAGCTTCTGGAGGTCCTAACCTTGCTGTTTTTTTGATCAGCTTTCTTAGTGGCTACGCTGATGGGCTCCATTTCTGCATCACTCATTTCCATGGTGACAAACAAAGCAATTAGAGAGTGGAGAACAAATATGCTCCACTACTGTCAGCAATTAGCACCCGCTCGACACACCTACGCACATCCTGCTCAGGAGACGCGATTGATTAACTGCCATTTTTAATCCCAGGACTCAGTCTGACATGACATCATACAAAAACGCCCATAAGACACATTGTATCATATTCATTTCACACTATCTCATCTCACCTTGGTGTGCTCTTTTGCCTTAACTTTAATTTGAGAATTGCCTCGTCTGTCATAGTTTGTTCTAAATCTGCTTGCTTGTTTCATTGAGGACACTGTCTACTAGAAACTGGCCCATGCTGGAATTCCAGTATGATTACATAAAATAACTTGTGCATGACCCATTCCCCAAACCGAGTTTCCTGTCTTTCTCCATGTTGCACATCACTGACACCATGCTCAGTAACAGAGTTGTAAACATGTATCGCACTACATTTCACAAAGGAAAATCACTGGCCCTGATGGTAATAAAATTCTTTAGTGTCATCATCATAGTCTTGTTTTAAATTATGCAAGTTATATTTTATTTAGCATATGCTTTTTACTAAAGTGTAGTAGAACTGAGAGACCAGGGTCCCCAGTCCCTGGAGTAACTGGGGGTTAAGGGCCTTGCTGAAGGAGCTTATGGTGACATCACTCAGCCAACCATGGGGTTTGAACTAATGGCTTTCTAGTCACAGTCATAGGGTCCTAACCCACACACCACTATATATATATAGTATATCTATTGGATTTGTAGTAGCCAATTCCCTGTCTTTAACAGATCTTAGCATGTTTTAATAGGGAGAATCTGAAGCACCCCACAATGACATGAGTAGAACATGCAAACCTACAGGCATGAAGCGGCAGTTCTAACCACTGTGCCACCACACTAACCCAAAAAAATCATAAAAATATGCAATTTTAGTATTAGGTGTCTAAATTGGGCAGCTTTTCCTAGGGTGACTGGCCACACCCAGTGTGAAGGTTCTCATTCCGGCACCAAACGTGATCAGAAGAACGACAATTAATTTGGGCCAAATAAGCAAAAGCTTATAGGTTCTCATTGGTCCAGAAGTTATTTTTGGTGCGTTTGGGGCTCCACTGTCTTCAAATGGAGACATATAAGGCCACCTTTTACCTCCCTCTAGAAAAACAGCAGGTTATCTATGGACAGAGAATCTGCAGGCTGTGCTTACTTCAGCCTGTGGAGGTGCATCGTTCAGTATGATAGGGCACTGTGTCTGTCATTGGAAGGTCATTGGTTCAAATCCCATGGTCAGTAGAGTGATGTCACAGTTGGGCTCCTGAGCATGACCCTTAAATCCTAGAGACTGGACACGGTTTTACTAAAAATAAAGTGTGTTGCTTTAGATAAAAGCACCTACAGAATACATTATAATGTGTGTTCATGACCCAAGTATCAGACACACTGAACAGAAAAGGCTGTGATGGATTGGGCGAGACAAATAATTGACCACCAACTACACCACAGACCACACAGATGGTGCAGGGAGGTGCGGCACTTTTGGGCTTTAATGAGAAGTGCTTTGGGGCATTGCGACCTTCTCCCAACTGTCCAGCATGGAGGTGAAGCTGGTTTCTGTCATAAGGCCTGAAACCAAGCACAAGGAGGGTCTCCACAGCAGGAGGATGATCCTCAATGGCACGGAAATCTCCAGATGAATGGGCACAGATCGACCTGCTCAATGACCAGAAATGAATTCCAGTGAAACATTCTGGCAAGACCTGGAGCCAATAGTCAGAAAAATCGTCCTCCTTCATGATTAACATAAGTCTGATCAAGTAAAAAAAATGCAAGGAGTCCAGGGAAATCCCCCACAGGATAGTTTGAGATCATCTGAACCTTCATGGCCCTTCGGTCCACTGCCCCTGACGAAACAGTTTGATTACAGCCTCTCGCTGTGGGTTCTTTCACCGACCTCCCTGTTCTCTTCAGAATTGAAACACAGCCAAAGCACCTTGTTCCTCCCTACGTTTGCACTCCAGCTCTGACAGAAACTGAATGTAAATGTTCAGGATAGATGGGCGACCCAGTTAGAAAGGAGACAGTCCTATGGGGGAGGGTGGCCCTGCTGAATGCTGCCATACGGACAGCCGGTCGCCATTTGAGACGGCCACCGGATCAGTGACCCGTATCGGGCTGGCTGCCGCTGCGGCATCGCCACGTGCTGCACTCGCATTCCTGTGGGATTACACGTGCTCTGATCCGCCACCGCGCATTAAAATGCTTTCTTTATATAAAACTTATTGTGTTTCTATGTGGCCGAGGCTTCGATTTCGCCTTTTATCACAGCAACATGCTTTACTAGCTGTATGTGTCACCTTGTGTTTTGTGTTCTGCGAAGGTATACATGAGCGTGGTAGGTTTGGGATTTTTTTGGCTAAATAATGGGATTCCAGAAGTAAAAAAAAAAAAAAAAAAAACATGTTAAGGGGGCAACTGGCAGGTGACCACCAGAGGTGGAAAGTTCAGGTCCAGAAGGTACAAATCCAGACCATGGTTTTGTTTCACCCTATCAGTTGAGTACTCTGTGAATGTGATGGCACGAAGCGCAGAGTCTCTAGAAGGTGCCGAGGCAAGATGGGCGAGATGGACATTCTGCACCCAGGGACAGTATCTGCATTCTCTGATGTGGAAATACCGTTGACGTTAGTGAAGCAGCACTATACTGAGGAGGTGGCTCCACCCAGCGGAGCTCTATATAAATAGCCTTCCAAGAAGACAACGGGGTGGGGGTCTGAGGATGATAATCAGGCCTGTTCCTAATCACATGATTGAATTACCCAGTATATAGGGACAGAGTGAGCTCCACCACAGCCTGAAGGAAGCGAGAGGGTACAGAGTCATCACTGTGCCTTTGGCTCTCACAGAGACACCTGTAAAATCCTGCTTGTGCAGGTGCAAATTGTTGTTTTCCTTGTGATGTCGTAGGACCAACAAAGCATGGCGATTAAAAGCGCGTCCTGTGGAAGGCACGTCTACGCCAAGGCGGCCAGAATGGAGTCAGCGTGTAGGATTGCTTGCTTGTAAATATAGTTAATCGTAAAGTGCTGGGGGCGAGAGCCACTCGGGGACATTGTATGTACTGTGGAGCGCAGGCAGGCGTCCAGATCTCGCTGATGATTTACAAGCGGGAATTAAAGGAAAGCTCAGGAGATTCATGCTGTCAGGGTTTGCTCTGTTTGCATTTCTTCTAGTTTTCTAATTGTGGCCAAGGCAAACTAGCACCAAGTGACAAAACAGCGCAGGGCAAGGAATGTGGGTCGGTGCTGACTTATGGGGCACTGCCAAGGGCTTTAACGATTGCTGAGAACTGAGGGTGTTTATTTCAGGTCTCATTAGCCTGTTATTACTGCCAGGCAGTGATCTTATACTGTCTCATAGCAGAAAGGGGTGGGGTTACTCCTCACCAAACATTCTGATTGGTCCACAAGTGGCAAATGAAAGGCGGGGGAGGGGACTGTTGGGCATGAACCAAACCTCAGAATCATCTTTCCTTGAGATGATGTTTGTCATTCTGTTTACTCTGCCTACGTGAAGTGATCGCTTTTAGGTCAGCCGTGTGAGTGTCAGCCTTTTGCAGCCTCAGATTCTTCCACAAGTTTGCACAAGCGGTTTCTCAGAGAGCCGCATGAAACGGAGGCATGCAGTTTTATAACGATGGGTGTGTTATTATTGTTAGGGTTAAAATTGACATTATTACAATGGCTCTCTAAAGTCAGATGAGTCACTGGGTCTGATCATTATAATATTGTTAGGGAAACATCCCAACTCTGACGTCTGAACCTGGGATTGTACTCCTGAGAATCCACAGTCGATTTCATGTCTCCGTCATCAAAATATCATGGAAAATTGGCAATGAAAGCATGTTCAGTTATGTATTGGCTAATTAAAAATTTTTGAGATTATGTTCTCCTATATTGTTCGGTACACTTGGGCAAAGAGTAATTATTTTGCACCCCACACCTTTGAAGCCTCTTACGACTGTTTTGCTTTAGACTGGCATGGTTGCAGACAGACTGAAGGGAAAGCAGGCCCGGTCTGAGGAGCTTAAACACACCAGCGGGCAAAGAGCAACAACCTGGACGTGGGCCTAAGAGACTGTAAATTTCCGGGGGCTGCGTTTGTGCATTTGAATCAGACACTTAGTGTTTCTGGCTCATAAGAAAATGGGATCATTTAAGAGTGAGTAAGAGTATGTTGAAAGTTGCCTTGAATGAAGATGCCGGTGAAGAAGGTCTTTCGGTTGACATGGCACAAGACCTGCCTCCCATTCCTCTTGGGAAGCGACGGGGGGATGGTGTTGACTTCACAAACTGAAACCACACGGGATTTTAATCTGTAATCCCCGTAATCATGGTGTACATCACTTACACCATGCTCAGTAACAGAGTTGTAAAAATGTACCGCACTACATTTCACAAAGGAAAATCACTGGCCCTGATGATAATGAAATTCTTTAGCATCATCGTCATAGTCTAGTTTTAAATTATGTAAGTTATATTTTATTTAGCATATGCTTTTTACTAAAGTGTAGTAGAACTGAGAGACCAGGGTCACCAGTCCGTGGAGTAACTGGGGGTTAAGGGCCTTGCTGAAGGAGCTTATGGTGACATCACTCAGCCAACCATGGGGTTTGAACTAATGGCTTTCTAGTCACAGTCATAGGGTCCTAACCCACACACCACTATATATATATAGTATATCTATTGGATTTGTAGTAGCCAATTCCCTGTCTTTAACAGATCTTAGCATGTTTTAATAGGGAGAATCTGAAGCACCCCACAATGACATGAGTAGAACATGCAAACCTACAGGCATGAAGCGGCAGTTCTAACCACTGTGCCACCACACTAACCCAAAAAAATCATAAAAATATGCAATTTTAGTATTAGGTGTCTAAATTGGGCAGCTTTTCCTAGGGTGACTGGCCACACCCAGTGTGAAGGTTCTCATTCCGGCACCAAACGTGATCAGAAGAACGACAATTAATTTGGGCCAAATAAGCAAAAGCTTATAGGTTCTCATTGGTCCAGAAGTTATTTTTGGTGCGTTTGGGGCTCCACTGTCTTCAAATGGAGACATATAAGGCCACCTTTTACCTCCCTCTAGAAAAACAGCAGGTTATCTATGGACAGAGAATCTGCAGGCTGTGCTTACTTCAGCCTGTGGAGGTGCATCGTTCAGTATTATAGGGCACTGTGTCTGTCATTGGAAGGTCAGTGGTTCAAATCCCATGGTCAGTAGAGTGATGTCACAGTTGGGTCCCTGAGCATGACCCTTAAATCCTAGAGACTGGACACGGTTTTCCTAAAAATAAAGTGTGTTGCTTTAGATAAAAGCACCTACAGAATACATTATAATGTATGTTCACGACCCAAATATCGGACACACAGAACAAAAGAGGTTGTGATACATTGGGCGAGACAATGATTGACCACCAACAAATTGAAACCACACGGGATGTTAATCTGTAATCATGCGTCCCCCGTCCCCCCCCCCTGAAAGCAGCTACATTCCAGCAGTAATGAGCGTCTCGTCACATCGCTGATCTGTTTACCTTGATGGGTAGCCGTGCTTTGAAAGTGGACATGCCTGTCTTGGCTGTTTGCCCAGAGAACACAACACAGAAGCTCTGCAGTCTCAAACAGCAGCTAACACCGGGCAGCACCCTGGAGACCTCGCGGTTCCTCCAGAGGCATTTCCACTGACCCAATTTTCACATCTTGAAGATGCAAACTGAAAGTCCATTAATGGAAACACTCAAATTTTGAGGGGAAAAAAACCCCTCAAATATTGTAAATAAAGTTTTGACTGTTGCTTGAGGTAGTTTTTGTGGTGAGTTGACAGAAATAATTCACAGAACTGCAATGGAAACTAAATTAGCAAATTAATAGCTACATGGGGAATGATAATAGTTCTTCAAGCACTACTAACCTGTGGAAAACCTGCCGCACGTAGAAGCACGAGACACAGATCTTAATCTCGCAGGATGATAAATGCCAACTATTGTTCACGTGATATCATTAATGGGAAAACCCCCTATTCGCAATTTCACTTTGATTCATTGAGAAGTTGCTCTCAGAATTTGTGCAAAACTTCAACGGAAACACAGCCACTGAAAGAATGCTACTATTTCCCGAAATGCCGCTAAGATCTTTATCATTATACTGCGGCATCAACTCAACCAATTTCTTGACCCTAATCGGTTTCCCCAAGGCAGGACGCTTCACCAGTCTACTTCCACCATTAATATATTAGTCCCCCCCCCCTCCACACACACACACACAAGGCAACAGTATTTAGCCCCACAGCAGACTGAGGGTAATTGAGACAGCGGTCAAGCTGTCACAGGCAGTCACCTGAATGGAAACGTGACGCCCCCACTCGTGACCTCAAAGCGTGACCTCTTTAGGTTGATCCCCTTCATTGGGGTAATTACACAATAAGGGCTGAAGGTAGGGGGGTACATGGGGGCTGCCCCATAATCTTAGGAAGGCTTTGTCCTTTCATGCAAGCCAGCCACTCGTGGACCCCCCTCTGAGCAGGCTACGGTAGTGCTGACTGCCCCCCCCCACAAAGGTGTTCTCTGACAACAATGTACGGTTGATCCCACAGGATCTGGTACAAGTGACCGTTCAAGACGCCTGCCCAAAAACAAGCCCCTAAACTTCTTCAGTAAAACAAGCTCAGATCATCATTTCGCCATGTTTGCAATTGTGTTTAATATCTTTTTGGCAGGTTTACTGGATGAGGAGCCAGACCTAAAAGTGAAATCCCAGCCAGATAGAGAGCCAGCCAGGATACTCTTGACTTAATGAACTATAATTGCCACAATAAACACCCAGTGGTGAAAGCAGACAAAGTGTAATGAAAAGATAATAAATATTATGAAAATGTGGGATGTGTAAATCACTCTGGGCATTCCAAGGGACAGCTGTGCGCAGATGAATTAGCGTCATTGTGTCACAAATCAGATGTTTGTACAATGTGCAAAAATGTGTTTTTAAGCATATGTAAGCTCCAGAGATTTTGAGAATTATTAGAGTATGATGTAGCAAATTCAGAAAGAGCATGGCAACAACTGCATCAGTCACTGAGGGATTAGATGCACGCTTCTCACTATATTAACACAGTTTGTGAGAAAATGTGTTTTCAGGCTGGGAAACATCCTGGGCAGGATGCCAGTGTGTCACAGGGTGCACACATGTGAGAAAGAGTTCATTAGAAATGCTAGTTTGCATAAGTACAGAAAGATAATGATAAATGTATAAGAAATTATATACACCGTAAGAGCAACATTTACAGTGTATCTTTCCCCACATTTTTGTTTGTAACATAATGGTGACTGCGTGCTGCTCTCTGAGTTCAGACTGACCTGGACTTCATTCCACCGGTCCTGCAAATGGGGACACACGTGGGCTGGTCTCTAAAGTTCCCTTGAAGAGGGCGTCAGGGTGAGCGGTACTGTGGGGCTGAGCAGGACATGTTACGGGGGCACATGCTGGGAAGTCGGATGATCCGTGGTGCAGCTGCCAGGTTGGGGGTTTTATTAGTAAGATTGGGGAAAAAACGAGAAAACAAGAGACAAGGGTCTAAACATGGGTGGGTGGAGAATAAGAACTAAATCAGGGAGTAACACAGGAACAAACACAGCAACTAACAGCATGTACATCAAAACCGGAGCAAACACAGGAACAACCAGAACATGCGAGTGAAGCAAGGGCAGGTACTTTAATTCAGACGTGACGAAAACCAACAAGAGACAGGTGTGGGCAGTAATAAGCACTGGGAACAAAAGCACAGGTAAGGGCAATTAACAGATAAGATTCAAACACTTGGGCAGACTAGGATAACAATGGTAACTGAACAGTACTGCGACACAGAACAGGGAGCTAAACATGGAACCATTGAAAAATACACCAATGCATAACTAACACAAAATAACCCAATGACCCTAATGTTGGACGGGAACCTTGTATGACACAGCTGCCTACTTAGCCCATCAAGTCATTCGGTGGCCTGGAGGAACAGGGCAACACACAAGGAGATAAGGACACGGGATAGCCAGCGACACCTGCTGGCCAAACAGGGAACAGTCATCAGTCAGGGACTGATCCTGACATTAACACCTCTGGTTTTGAGCTGTTAAAGTACACAGACCTTCGTGCTGAAGCTGGGTGCTGTGCCTATGGGCAGAGCCTGACGGATAATCACACAGAATGGATGCATCTGCATCCTCTTAGGATTTCTTGCAAATGAACAATACAAAATACAGCCATGAACATATAAATATGTAGAGGAAACTCAGAGAATGTGGTGCACAGGGAATTCTGAGTTTGTTGGGGACCGATTTAAATTGTACGTTGCTTTAATGACAGGTGTCAGCAAGAGTGTAAATTACACGGCCTTATTCAGAGTCTGGTTATAGTCATACCCCATGTGACGCTCCCACCCACGTCTCTGCACCTGCTCTGTGTTGCTTTGATAACTTGAAGCTGAGTGATGACAGACTGTGTGTGTGTGTGGTCATGTACATACAGTATCATGTTGTGGGGACCAAATGGCCCCAATTTTGTTGCTGTGGAAATCATTTTGTTCAGTCCACACAAGGGGAAGCTCAATTTCATAAAGCTCTTACTGCAATCAAAAAAATAGAATATATTTTGTTGGGTATACCTATCCTTATGGGGCCTGCTCATTTACTTCTATGGGAAAAATGCTAACGCTAACTATGACAACCTTAACCCCCAGCCTGCACTAACCATACTCATAAGTAACCAAGAAAAATAGAGTTTTTGCATTTTTAGTATTTTTCATAGCAGACACCGATTTTTATAAAATTGGGAACTAGGAAACTGGTCCCCATAAGGGAAGAAAATGGATATTCATCATGTTATGGGGACATTGCCCCATAAGGATAGGTATACCTGCTCTCTCTCTCTCTCTCACACACACACACACACGCGCGCGCGCGCTATGAGCTCTTTACAAACACTTGTTTATCTAAGTGCATGCCTCTGGATGGAAGACATTCAAACCTCAAACCCCGGGCGTGTGATTCTACAGTGCCCCCACCCCCATGCCACAAATATTTTGTGGTATTTTTGTTTTCGTTTAATATTTAACTAGGCCACCCCATATCTCCCCTTTCTTATTAATTTTTATTCTTTGTATCTGGTGACTATAAAAGGTGTAACACCTATTTCATGTCTCCAATCTCGGAGGCCCTATCTGTACTGTTATGTTGCTTTTAACGCTCGTGATTTTCATTTTATGCACCGTTGTGTGTGTCGTGTTGCTACGTTCGATAAACACGCTTTTTTACAGTAAAGCCAAACTTTTGATTTGCTCGAAATAGTCAAAAATAACATTAGAAAAAGATCGCCACTTAATCTGAAGAAATGCGGGAAATTTGCTGGGCGGGGGGGTTTAGCGGTTCTCCGATGACAAGATACGCCGAGCACCGATGGGGTGAATCACGAATAGGGACAAATTGCGTACCTTATTGTTTTAAAACGAGGCACAGCAATTTATTTTTCAATACGGGTGGCAGCTGGCTCCGCGCATTATCTTGGCAGCGCTGCGAGCTGCCCGCCCGCGATTCTGACTCGGTGACTTTACTCTGGCACACGTGGGCTCATTTCAAAGGGGGGCGGTTACAGTGGGAGTTATGATCACACAGAATGCTCCGTTTCTGTTTATGTTAAGCCATTCCTACGGAAACGGAGTTTGCATCCTTGGAACCGCATCTGGTAAAAACAGCGGCCGCGCAGACTTCAGCCCCCCGCTGTAATGGAAACGGCGGCCCGTTTTTGTTCGGATCCGCACCAGGGCGATCGTGTGGCGCATAATGAGACTGACGCTCCGTTGCCGTGTTTGCGCACAGTCCCGCTTCGGGATTTCGGCTCCGAGCAGATAACCGTAAGCAGAAACTATCTCTAGAACATCTAAGGGCTTTTCCCATCTGTTTGGGAAATCCTCACCAGAGACTTTTAATGTCACTTAAACGAAATTATGCTATAAAAAGGCACTAATTCCCTGGATGTTCTTGATGTTGCGGTCTTGGTCACTGAATAGTCCTTTTAGGTTCTTGCTTTGTTTGGTAGATGTTGTGTAGCTCCTGCTCCAGTCCTGCTTACACTTTTAACTGGACATTCATTGGAAGCTCAGTTTAGCTGCACTTGTGCTTCTGCAACTCCTTGACAGTTCGTAATGTGCTGTTTGTATCACTTGTATGTTGCTTTGCACAAAAATCTTCTGCTAATTAAATGCAATATAAAACACAGAACATTACGGAATCAATTCAGGAACAGAACTTAGAGGAGCATAAACGCTCATTTATAGTGAGCATTTATAGTGCTCTGGTAACTCAAATCTATCAGCTGGGACTTCAGCTCCACATAAATGGACTATACAGTATGACGTATTACAGTAATGTTCCAAAGTAGGGATTTCAAATACTGAGAGTCAGGTAGTCGGATTAAGGATATGAATGGGGGAGGGGGGGGGGTTACTTCTGCTGAACCACTGATTGATGTGTATGTCTCCTATAAAACATCCAGGAATATAAATAGGTAAGAAAAAGAAGAGTAACACAGGGATGAAAGGATAGTAATGAACTCCCTCATCTTTCAGATCTTCGGGGAGACGGAGCCTGTGCGGATGACCTCCGAGGGATCCGACTGCCGCTGTAAGTGCGTCATGCGGCCCCTGAGCCGGGACGCGTGCAGCCGGCTGCGCAGCGGCAGTGCCCGTCCGGAGGACTTCTACGCGGTGGAGACGGTCAGCTCCGGGTCTGACTGCCGGTGCTCCTGCACTGCTCCGCCGTCTTCACTCAATCCCTGCGAGAATGAGTGGCGGATGGAGAAGCTGAAGAAGCAGGCACCAGAGCTGCTCAAGGTGATGGGGGGGGGGTGGGGGGAGGGGCCGGCAGAGAGAGCGCCGTATGGCAGTATAAGAGGGGCCGTATTTCATGCAGAGGAGCGCAATCATTAACCAATGATATGTTTTGAATCGGTGAGTGTCAGGGCGGGGAGCACTCGGGGGGCCAGTCAGCTTTCACCCGGCACCAGTACCCCTGTCGGCCCGCCCCTGTATATGCCCCTGGGTCAGTCATGGAAATGTGGGCGAAGTCACATGACCATTCTGCGATTCCAGGGCAGGGCTCACCTGGGATATGCCTCTGAAACACCACAGGCGGTTAAAAGTGTGGTGGACAGATAGACGGATGAGGACGGACCAGATGGAAGACAGGACAATGCAACTGATTCAGACGGTCCGCCCGCTCTACTGCGCTACCCCCAAATAGTAATGCTGTCATTGCGCTGGGTTTCAGCCATCTTAGACGCTTCATCGTTGTTGTGCTCTGACGTTACTGTCCCTCGTGGAAATCCGATGATTGCAGATGCTGATGTACTTGATTTGGCTTTTGGACACACATTCATACGCAAACACGAGGGCGGCGTGTGAGTGTTTGTGAGATGGGGGGGGCCGAGGAGGTGTCCAGCAGCTGGAGGAAGTGATTGCCGACTGCAGCCAGTGAATCCGCTGTTTCTCAAAAAGGAGGAAGGTTTTCTCATTCAGTATGTGGAATCAGCCAGAAGAATCCATCTTTGGGAATCACATATGTAGAAGTGAGCCCGGAATGATGCTGTATGAAGCGTCTCCCTGTCCTCCTTAGGATGAGTGCTGCACACCGGCGTGGTGCATTATCTTCATATGAAGGTCTTCTGATCGGCTGGCAGATTGCGCTCATCTACACAGAAGTCTTTATTAGTACAGTTTTATTTTTGCCACCTTAATTAAAAGAATCAGGTGATAAAATCATCCATGCATCCGTCTTCCATCAGCTTAGCCAGCACACAGTCATGGTAAAGCCTGGAGCCTCTCCCAGGGAACACAGAGCACAAGGCAGGGGGCGCCATAGGTTGCATTACAGTGCATTACACCACAATTCATTCAATAAACTGAATTTCGATTAAGACCATGGGGCACTTAAGATGTTGGGCTCTTTTAATTTTGGTTTGGCACATTCTTTGTTTTCAACGTGTCTCGATGTCTCGCTTTCTCAGCGGTTAAAGGTCAAAGGTCGTAGGTGCAGCATCATTTCAGGAAATGTTGACTCAGGGTTCTTTGACATCGACACTGACTTTAGGTTCACAAACGACGGACCCCGAGGACCTCTGTCGCTAAGGCTCTCAAAAGGCGCCTGAACCTCAGAGCGTGGGAAAGGGAAACATGCAAATGTCAACGATATGTCCAACATTGACATAAATGTACGGATTTGACTATATTATGATAGCATTTTGATTAGTGATTGTAACCGGGATTCTGTGGATTTTGGGACGTAGTTTGAAGCAGTGCTTGAGTTTGTGTGATAATATTTTTATGGCGGTTGATCGACCGGACAGATTCTTGGGAAAGAATCTGAAGTAACGATCTGAAGTAACTATCTGAAGTGGCAATTGGAGCTGGAACTGATGGTGCTTATTCACCCATGACGCTGCTATCGGATCTGCCGCGGATTAGAAACACACTGAGCGAAACAGGATACCAGCAAACCGTGAAAATCACTGACACGCATTCAGCGTGCCTATTTGAGCGTATGAAACTGGCAGGAAAATCCTGTGCAAATGAATGCTGCTTTATGCTGCGTATGGATTTATAAATTTCGTTTTACGTATATATTGTGTATGTGTGTGTTTGTGTGTGTGTGTATGAACAGGTGGATGTGATTTGTGAATTTGTCATGTGTAGCTAATGTCTCATAGATGGATAGATGGATGGATGGATGGATGGATGAGAGCAATGACCCACATTTATAAATCTTGATGTTTTCCGGTCTGTCCAAATCTTGCCATGAAAGACTTTGTCTAAAGGTACAACAGCAGGAGGCTCTGTTGGCTGACTAACGCCTGCACTGCCTGCTTCTCCTTGCAGCTTCAGTCCATGGTGGATCTGCTGGAGGGGACACTGTACAGCATGGACCTCCTAAAGGTACACTCCTACATGAACAAGGTGGTCTCTCGGATGAACGACCTGGAGGAGGTAAGGCAGGAGAAATTCTCTCTGGTTACTGAGCGCAGAGGTCGTGGTTCTGTCTCGATTTTCTGTCGCTCGATATTGCATGGACTTTCCAAATTTTGTGGCTCGATGCAGTTGTGCAACTGATTTAATCCTCAGTGAGTCCAAAGCTCTTGCTGCTAATTGAAATGAAGAGTGAATTACGGCAAAGAAACCAGAGTAGTTTTCTCTGCCAAGTCACGAGGAAGGAGAACAGATTGTTCACGAACTACTGCTGCTGGAAGTCTGGGGAGTTTACTATGCTTCAGTAGTCAAATTATTTTACTAAACTGTAAAATGTGCAAACTGCCAGGTTTCTCTTTGGGGTTAAATCTGGTGGAATTCCTGTCACTTGATTATGGGAAGGTCAGAGGACAAGTAAAGCCTTGCTTATTTTCCCCATGTTGACTCAGAAATTTCCTCTCAATGTCTGGCCTTCTCCTTCCAGACCATCCAGACCAACCTGACCAGAGAGAATGACTTTGTGAAGGACAGTGTCATCAACCTGACCAATCAGCTGAAGCGCTATGAGAACTACTCAGACATCATGATAAGTATCAAGAAGGAGATCTCCAGTTTGGGCTTGCAGCTGCTGCAGAAGGACACTGCAGGCCATGACGGCAAGTCCCAGGTACCACAGAGGAACACTGCTGTAGTTGTTTCATTGACCTGCAAATATTTGAACCAATTAAAGGCAAAGAGCCAACTTCATTTAGAGCTCTTGCAGCCTGAATTACTGTTTGTGTATAGTCCTTAACTTCAAAGAGCAAATTTAAGTTTATAACCACTTTAAAGTACATCCTTTGTAGAGCAGAGTCTGTTTACACAACAAAGATGAGCCCAATTATCATTCCAGCGTCTGATGAACATGCAAAATGAGGCAATCAAATTTTGGGCTCAGCAAAGGTCCTGGGTACATGACAGCACTGTATTGGAGGTTCATTGAACTCTCCTTCCTGCAGGAGACCACAGCAGTGAACCCCAAGGAGGCCGGAAAGTTCTCCAGCAAAAAGGTCCCAGGGGCCAATCCGCCTCCCAAGCCTGCAAAGGAGAAGTCCACAAAACCCAAGAAGGAGCCCACAAAGGCGGTCAAGCCCATTAAGGCGGCCGACCCTACGAACAGGACCAAGGTGGCAGGTCATCAGCCAGGAGTCATCAGAGGCATTACCTACTACAAGGCTGGCAGTGTGGGGGATGTCAAACACAGCTCCAGCACCAAAGGTGAGGTGGACCTCTGGGTTGCCATCAGAATGAAAGTATTTTTTCCCCAGACATTTCATACATATTTAGGAATTTTCAAGATATGTCCCAGAATTTGGCAAGGACTACAAACACATTCAGGGCAGAAAGGGCAGATGGTCAACTGGATCACTCAAAACTGGAGACCCAGAAAGAGAGACCAGCCTCATTCCAGACTAAACTAATGTGGCAGTAGGAGAAAGAAGAGTCTCTGTAAGATGTGCACTTGTCTGGGGTTTGATAATGCACCCACTGCCCCACTGCCCCACTCTGCCTGTGGTGGCAATACTACAGTAGAATCTCTAAAAGCACACAGAAGTCTTTGTAGACACCCCACTATGTGTGATATACTGTTTCTTTCATTGAATATTTTGTTCCTGTTAAAAAAGGAATTTTGTACCCCCACCCCCACCCAATGTAACACTCCAGACAGTCTTAACAGCTCATTTATCTTGTAGAAGCATTAAGTCTTTTGTCTTGGCACCTAAAATACCAGGGTAGCTTCACACCTCCAAGGGCGTCAGCTTGGTTCCTATTGGTTCCGTGCGTGTGTGGACTTTGCATGTTCATTCTATGGTTCTCAGTTTCCTCCAGGCACTCTTGTTTCCAAGTAACTTGTACAGCGTGTCCTCGTGACTTGCGTGCTGCCATATCTGGGACAGACGTCTAGGCTTAGAGACCATACACTGGGTATATGATTATGGAAACTAAATGGATACAACTCCATCCCAAAAACAATCCCCACAACATCCTGTGATTCAGTATCTCCTTGGCTCATGCCAACCTTCTCATGCACTTTCAGTGCCCCCACACCCACTGCCGTATTTGCTTTGGCCTCCCTGAACTTCCTTGAACATGTCCCACTGTCTACACCTTGCAAGGAACTCTGTCACCATGGTAGCATGACTTTGGGAAGTACACTCAGCCATGCGGGTCCCTTGTGGTTTGGATGATACTGAATCACTAGAGACACTGGATGCTTTTCAAAGTCCTGAGCTATAGCCTAAATCCAGCAGCGCATGACACATCGGGAAAGAATCTCAATCTATGGAAAAACAGGGTGGATTTCGATGCTCTTTAGAAGGCGGAGGTAAAATGAACATAAAAAAGAAATTGTGTTTTTAGAAGACAACAATGTCAAAGTACTGCTCATAACAATAGACAGTACTGAAATTTATTGAACAGGAGTTTAAGACAAACTGTTCTTGAAAACAAAACATTTGGTAGGCTGAAGATCATGCAGTCTCATATTTTCATGCGAAGACTTCCAGTGACTTCCTGTGTTCGCCTTGAGGCAGTTCTTTGTGGACACGAATAGAATGTCAATTTTGTTTTCAAAGTTTTACAAGAGCAGCCCCCCCATTCTGAAAGATGCACAGTTTCCTGTCTGTTCTGAGAGAACATTCCAGCGAATGAAGGGCCAATCCTAACACTGTTCTGCGGTGGGAAGCTGACACAAATTAGTCGTTTTTCCCCAGCTATTTTCAAACAGACATCTTTATCATACCCAGACACATTACAAGCTGGGTGCTAAACCCTGAATGAATCAGAACGAGCTCCGAATTATTTGTTAAGCTCAGATGTTCTAACCACCATGTTCTCAGCTGGAGAGTTTCATACATCCTGGGCTGATTCCTAAAGACCTTTTAGTGCTATTGTCATTGTAACTTCAGAGAGAGTGAGTGCGAGGCACATATGGTGACCCTCAGACAGATTAGGTCTCTGGACCGAGTCCCCGATGTCTTAAAACCCCAGTGATGCCCCTGATCTTTACTATTACCTGTGATTCAGTTAAACCTTTGAAATGGCATCCAACTCATCATCGTAGAGTAAAGTGACATTAGAATTTGGTGATCAGTGGTCAAACACCACAGCACACAGTGCACAACAACAAAATGTGTCTTTTGTATTTAACCCATATGTGACATAGCAGAGGGCAGCTAATTCAGTGCATGGGGAGCAGTGCTTGGGGGTGGTACCTTACTGGTCAGGGATTCGAACCAGCAATCTCTCGATTATAAGTGCGCTTCCCTAACCATCAAGTCACCACTGCCCACATTATTCAAAAAATAAATGCCATCAGTAGGAACATCTGCTGGACAGCAATCTCTCATAACAAATAAGGCAACCATGGCAATTTAGCTCTGGATGTTATGTAAGATGGGAGTCATGAACTCTCAAATTCCTCATCATGGGTTCCCTCAAAAATTCTTGTCTTCTCTGGAGGTCACTGTAGCCAATAAATATATGGACAAATATTGTCAAGGACAATGATTCTATGGAACTATTTGTACTGTGGACTGTGATCAGAAGGTCATTGTTTCAAATTCCAGGGTCCAAAGACTGATTTCACTTTTGGGGCCTTGACCCTTCATGAACTATCTGACCCTGCATTCACACCAGTATGTCACGTTGGATAAAATTATCTGTTAAATAAAATGTAAAATTGTTAGGAGATATCTTCATTTGATGGCAGTATCATATGGGACGTAGACAGGGTGGTCTGTCATGTACTCGCTGTGTTTGCAGTTCTCTTCCTTTCCTTGTTGCCCTGAGCTGTTCCATTCACGTTTCTAGTTTCATGCCATCACACTGTAGGGCAAAGACTGGAGGAGGTGTGGCCCGGACTGTAAGGGGTCGGGTTAGGTGCAGCCAGGTTTACCGTGCTTTTCTCAGATCTCGAAACAGGTAGACAGAGGACAGAAATGAAGGAGCCCACTGGCTTTGGTCTATTGTCCTTGGAGGAATATTCAGAACTTTCTGGAAGCATCCCAGGAAGCCATGAAATGCTGAGCACAAACAGAATGAGGCTATGCTGGGTTACGGGGTGGGGGGGCAGGGGCAGGGAGTGTAGGCACAATGTGGAAGCCCGCTTCATCAATGGTGGATTTCGTTTGATGCCTGGCTGGAAAATCGAGGCTGTAATCTCTGACACCGTTGTGGCTTGGCGGAAGGAAATACCAATGGAAAGATTTACCGATGTAGTCTCTCTGTCTGTCCCACAGATGCCTCTGGCAGAGCCCACGTGGCCCATGACTCCAGAGAAGCTCACTCTGGTGACAGGAGCTCCGAAGCCACTGTGGAGACCACTGAAGCCAGTAAGGCGGTGCCAACGACCACCACCACAACTCTAGCCACACCAACAACCAGCAGCACCACTGAGTCCCCCACCATGACCACTACGGCCCGGCCCGAGAGACCAGCGCCAACCATAGTATTGGTGCTGGACAACTCCGATAACAGCAGTCGGGTCGTTCCTAACCGCTCAGGTATGCCACCTGGTTGGGGCACACTCTGCTTTACTGTTACTGTGAGCTCATGTTCCATGAATGCTTCAATGAAAAGTTCACCTACCCTCGAACCGCTAATGCTGTGTATCTGCGGTGCTGGCCAATGACAGTGAAGGACTTGGACTGCGAGGGCACGATAGCCTCCGTGGAGCTGCCAGAGAAACGGCACAGCTACGGGCGCAATGAAGGAGCCTGGATGAAGGACCCTGTCGCCAAGGACTCCAAGATCTATGTCACCAACTATTACTATGGCAACAACCTTGTTGAATTCCGAAACCTGGAGAACTTCCAGCAAGGTGAGCCGTTCTTTTGAGGATGCAAAAACACATTTATATAGTTTAGTTTCTGTATGGCAAGAAAACCATGTATTAATATCAAAATGTAGACTTTATAACCAAATATTATTTTTGAAATAACTCGCAATGTCCTTCGCATTTTTTTTCAGTTCTTTTTTCGATGAATGCAAAAATTACACAATTTGAAAGCATGTCTCTTTTACCAAGATTAGTTTGAGTAGTGGGGAAAAAAAGGGATTTTCACATGAAAAAGCCACAGCAGATTGTATATTATAACTGAAGACTACACAGGGACTTTTGTCTAAATAAGGGAAGGAGGTTAATGCGGAAACGACCTTGTGAGGACACACTCCTATGCGCTGCGGTCATGCGCTTAGAGCAGACACTGGCCCCGCTCGTCCTCAGTGAATCAGACAGCATGAATCGAGGCCCTCGCCTTTTAAATCACCCGTCATCTTACACCAAGAGGGATTCATGTGCTCCTGCTTATGTCTCCCACTCTATCATTTCTCCATTCCTTGGCTTAACTGGATTCCTTTAAGTCTTCAGTTCTCTGCTCATTTTATTCCAATAACCCATTAATACAGCTGGGATAAAGAAAATGCTATTTGTTTAATAAGGTAAAATGTATTTTATGAAGATTCATTTTCAGGTGTACCTTTTACATGACAGGAGGTTAAGGAATGCTGAACACAAGTCGAGTCAGGCCACACTGAATCATCTTTCAGAGCATTTACATGGTATCAGAAATATCCCGATTCTGACAGTAAAGCTCTGGTTCTGTCTTCAGGCCGATGGAGTAACTTGTACAAGCTTCCATATAACTGGATTGGCACTGGTCACGTGGTCTACAACGGTGCTTTCTACTACAACCGGGCCTTCACCAAGAACATCATCAAGTATGACCTGAGGATGCGCTACGTGGCGGCTTGGACTCTGCTGCACGACGTGGTCTATGAAGACACCACGCCCTGGAAATGGCGCGGCCACTCGGACATTGACTTCGCGGTGGACGAGAGCGGCCTGTGGGTCATCTACCCAAGCACCGACGACGACTACTCTCAACAGGAGGTCATCGTCATTAGCAAGCTGGACCCGGGGGACCTGTCAGTGCGGAAGGAGACCACCTGGCGGACGGGCCTGAAGCGAAACTCCTTCGGCAACTGTTTCATCGTCTGCGGCGTGCTGTACGCCATCGATGTCTACAATCAGAAGGAGGGAGTAGTGTCCTACGCGTACGACACGCACACCGACACCGAGGCAGAGCCTGGGCTGCCCTTCACCAATGAGTACTCCTTCACCACACAAATCGACTACAACCCCAAGGAGAAGGTCCTGTACGCATGGGACAACGGGCACCAGCTGACCTATCGCATCATCTTTGTGGGACACTGACCACCTCATGGTCCTGCTACTCAAATCCGTCTGTTCACCAAGCACTTTTTTTATTCTCTGATTAGTTTTCATTTATATGTCTTTAAATACTGTTGGGTATCCAAAGCAGTAAGAGCCGTTTGAACTATGCTATAGAATGTAACATGTTCTTGAATTAATGTCTTTTTAAAGAGTTTGGTGCTTTGGATTTGTTATAACAGTGTAGGGCCTTTCTGGAGATGTATGTTGATAAGCGATCAGGAGCGGTATCAAACTAAGCAATCAAATATCGACAACAATGGATCAATTGAACAAATGCTACGGCATGCTTGCACAATACCGAGCGAGTTATTATGAGTGAAACAGCCTTAATGCTTTAATTTTGTAGAGTTTGTCTACAACAAACTCATCGTATTCGAGTTAAATCAGTTTGGTTAAAAAGTTTACAAACTGTGAATCATGTTTTCATCACAGCAGCTCTTTTGGTTTTAGAAAGCAGTTTAAAACAACAGCTTTGTATTAACAACAACACATGTGCCTTTAGTTATTTGCATCAACTGTACATGTCCTCAGATGCTCAGTGGTACATCTGGGTGACAAATATTTGTACTTTAGCAGACTGACAAGTAGAGGCATTGTAGCCGAGTGAGTGGAGAATCTTGTACACATATACACTCAGTGACCACTTTATTAGGTACACCTAGCTAATACTATGTAGAACCCCCTTTATTAGGTACACCTAGCTAGTACCTGGTAGGACCCACTTTAGTAAGTACACCTAACTAGTACTAGGTAGGACCCACTTTATTAGACACAGCTAGTACTACGTAAGATCCACTTTATTAGACACACCTAGCTAGTACTGGGTAGGACCGACATTATTAAGTACACCTAACTAGTACCAGGTAGGACCCACATTATTAAGTACACCTAGCTAGTACCAGGTAGGACCCACTTTATTAGACACACCTAGCTAGTACTGGGTAGGACCGACATTATTAAGTACACCTAACTAGTAGCAGGTAGGACCCACTTCATTAGACACACCTAGCTAGTACCAGGTAGGACCCACCTCAGACACACTTAGCTAGTACCGGGTAGGATCCACTTTATTAGAGACACCTAGCTAGTACCGGGTAGGACCCACTTTATTAGAGACACCTAGCTAGTACCAGGTAGGACCCACTTCATTAGTTACACCTAGCTAGTACCGGGTAGGACCCACCTCATTAGACACACCTAGCTAGTAACGTAAAGGGTAGACGAGCTGTGGGTTCAGAGATGACTTTGCCTGGCACCGCTGTTGTACTGAGCTGCTCTTCATGCACTTGTGACCTTCATATTAGCTTTAAGCTTTAAGGGATCTGGCCGCTCTCCTCTGAGGTCTCTCTTTAACGAGGTGTTCTCATCCAAAGAACTTCCCCTGTCTGGATGGTTCTCTGTAAACTCTAGACATTGTAATGTGTAAAATAAAAAAAACAGGAGGACGGCCGTTTATGAGTTGCTGGAACCACCATGTCTCACAGAAGCAATAACACCACGTTCAAAATGGCGTCTCAGTCATTCTGATGCTTAGTCGCAGTTCATGGGAAGCAGCTGATATACCTAATCATCTGTCCTCCAAAAGTATGTAAGCATATTTTTATGAAATTGTTCACATATGTTCCTTCAGAATAGGTTATCAGTACTCAAACATACATGTCATGGCAGACATGGTAGTTAATATATATATGGTTGCACGTTACAATCGATTTCTGGCAAAATATATTTTATTCTCAAAATGTCTTATTTTGTAAAATAGTGTCTCTGTAAATAACTTGTCATTTGTTGGTATGGTTTTTACTAAAACATGTATAACACTAACAATTTCTAAAACTCCCAGATGTTCTACATTGAATTGTTTCATGCCATTTTTCTCAGCACCAGATATTACCTGAAGCTATTAGTTACATATTTTCTACACATAACTGATAGAAATAATGCATATTTTACTTCTTGTTTGTACAAGATATTGAATTTTACTACATTTGAGAATTTTTCATGTTTTTTCCAAGGTTCTTATTCTCTATTGTGTGTTTTTTGTAAAATATCTGGCCTGTAGGTCCCTAAAGACGCTTTGGATGTCTTGAGAATAAATGTAAACATTAAAGATAATCTGTCCAGTCATGATCACTGCATCACGTGCAAACACCAAAGAAAGCTGATATGCAGACATCCAGCAGAAAAAACGCAGAGAACACAAATCATGCACATCTGAAACAGCGTGGGAACCTGAACTCAATTTGTGCACAAGCCTTCAATTTATGTCTTATGAAACAATTAATCCTCTAACTCTCACTTAGTTCAGACACTTCCTGGTTGCTTAAGAGAGTGAGTGTCAAAGTGAAAGCCAGGCAAGGTTTGGATTAAGCAGACTACAGAGGGGGCCTTTCCTTAGGCTTGATTTGAAAAGGCTTTTTTCTGACTTAATTGTCTAGTGTCAGGACCAGAGGGATGTTTATAACGTTATTTCCCTTCTTTTCGGATCCTTTCCAGCCCATTTTAAAGAGCCTCTCCCTCACAGGCCGGACATTCGTGACTTTTATTCATAAATCTCAAAAGACTCAAACTTGGCCCCATTTCTGCTGGCTTCGTAGCGCTTATGACAATCTTATTTGTTTTTTTAGTAAACAGAGTGACTGTAAAACTGCACCAAAATATGTATACAGTGATGCCTCGCTACTTCGCGGTTCACTTATCGCGGATTCACGACTTCGCGGGTTTTTAAATATACAGTAGTAGTAGTATTTC
>JABFEB020000040.1:3524568-3536416 GCA_019775895.2 Stomatorhinus ivindoensis
AATTGGTAGTAGGCTTTCGAGCCTATACAGCTTGGAGTAAGACAACATGCATAAAGAGGATGATGTGGACAAAATACCTATTTGCCTAATAATTCTGCACTCCCTGTATAGTACAGTGTAGTTAATGGTAATAGCAGTAAGTATGTATCAGTGGACATCCATAAGCCTTTGGGAAGGGGTTACATTTAAGACTATGCATTCGTTCCAAGTCTGAAAGTGTGAGATTTTCCAGTTTGAATTATCCTATTGGCCATGAGAGGGGCCTTCAGTTTCGGAGATAAGCGGGACACAGGGTTTGGACTCCCCCAAGGGAGCCCTTTGAACAGCACCGAGCCCCTTTGGTGAGAGCTGCGTGCACAAGTCACCTAAGTGGAAACCAGTGAGTAACTGTTCTTTAACTGGACAAGGATTTCAGGGTAGACCAGTGTGTGTTCCTCCATTTGAGACCAGACATCTCATAACTAATTTTCCAAATTTCCAAGTTTGCAACTTCCAGTATATTGTGCTTTATATTTGCACAAATACATTGGAATGCTTCTTTTCACTTATTCCATCTCACTTTCCTCTATACACACACACATATACATAAGGGTTAAGGGCATTGCTCAGGGACTCTATGCACATTCAGGATTCAAACCAGTGACCTTCCAATCACAGACACAGAACCCTAACCCTCCGGGCCGCATGCCACAGTGAGTAAGTTAGGTCTTGTCACTAAAATATCCTGCGGTTAATAACTTACTGATCAGAGTATAATTTCATAAACTCGCTGTCACCAAATGTACGCTGTTCTCCTCTCAAGCTTTCTGTCAGAACGGAGCAGGTGGGGTATCTGGGCCATGTGCCCAGGGATATGTTGACAAACCATTTTTACAAGCACCAGTTTTATTAGAAGCTCTGGGAACTTATTAGATTTGGCCAGAATGGCACAACTTCATTTGTCTAAAAAAAATTTAGTTCAGTTTCTCAGTTTTTCTGTTTTACAGCTGACAGGCCAAACTGGTTACGCCGCAATTGCTATTTTAATGAATTACTGAAGTAACCGGACATGTAGAAAAAACACAAGCCGGGGTTTCCTTTAACTCAAGTAGGCAGGCATCTTTGTTCCCATGACAAAATAAACGCTCGCCTTGTGGAGTCTTCGCGGTGGAAGTGCACGGGCTCAGGGTTCCCTTGGATACAGTAACAACATTCACCCTGGCACACAAGCACTGTAGCGGGACATCCGCTACAGGTCCCAGGGGAGAGAGGCCTCCAAAACGCTTGAATCTGAAGATAAGGCAGGTAGGCATTGTTTTCATTTCTGCAACATAAAGAGCTTCCTGCAAGGAGTGCCAGCTTACTTACGGACAGAGTGACCCGTCTGAAGGCACACGCATAGCCGCTGTGAAGTTCCTGCTGGGTTTCAGGCACTGAGATTCCCAGCTGGTTTGTGGCGCATTGACAGGTGACGCCAAGCAGGCCGATGTCAGGCAGCCTCTTATCGCCGCAATGCATGGAGCAGAATGAGGATCAGGAACATAGAGGCCGTGGCAGTTCAAAGTGCCTTGGAGTAAGGCTTAATTTAGCAGGTTTTCTCCGTGATGCAATAACCAGGCATCCCGAGTTGGCCTTACATGCACATCTTTGCGGTCTTACAGAGGCTTGAGGCTCAGGACTGTTTTAGGTGGGAAGGAAGGAATTTCCAGCATTGCTTAATACACAATCAAAGACTATTTACTGTTACTCTGTGAAGCTGCGTCTGAAGCAGCCCTTTAACTCCAAAGTATTACTCTGAACAATATTCTGAGAAGAGCGTTAATTAAGGGCTCAAGGGGGTGCAGAGGTGTAAAGAGTTGAGTGAAAAATCCACCATTTTACTAGCCAGCCTAAACTAGATAAGGGGCAGTAATGAGTCCTAAAAATTGAACATTCTACTTTCTAATTTCACTTCAGAGATGTGTGAGTTGTATCACCACTGTTATTGTACCTGTCAGACAAAGGAGGAAATAAATGAAAATGTTCTGTGTTCAAATTGACGTTTTCTGGTATCAGAGTCCCAGTTGTGTCTTAATTCCAGGTCGGTGAGCATTGGTGACCTTTCTCACGCCAACCAGTATCTCTCAGGATGCTACAGAGGGGGAATATCCAAAAATCACCGGTGGAGAGTTCTCTTCACTCTGGTGACCACGGACCCATCTCTGGTGACCAGAACACTTTTTCTTGGGGAAGCAACAGCAGTTAATGCAAGGGCAATTATTGAGAAACAGAAACATTGTTATCGCGGCTGGTCAGGAGCTCTGAGTGACTCATGCCTGTCTCTCAGCACAGGGCTTCCGATGCTGTTTACTGGAGAGGTCAGGTCCTGCTGGTGGTCACAGGTCTCCAAGGAGCCTCCAGAGGTCTGCTGGGGTGGATGGGAAATCTGACGGTCGTCGGCAGAGGGGGAACGCAAAAGGAAGAGTAGAGCCACACCGAAAGCCAAGCAGATCATCTGCTCTCTGTGGTCAGAGGGGCGGAGTGCAGCGAGAACAAGATGACTTCACTACAAGTGACAGCCAAGGTAGAAGAGGATCTCCTGTACCCATGCTTTCACACATCACCACACTATCTCTTTCCAAGCTTGTCCTGTTCATATCCATCCTATTGTCTCCAAATGATCAAAAAGCCGGCGAGGGGTAAATTGACACAGTTCCTGTAAACACTGTAGTAAATGGAGTGCCAAATGTCCTTGGTTACTTGGAAGATACCACCTAGGAGTGGGAAGGGGAGGCACATGGACCAGCTGTCTTACACGGGGGTGGTTCAATGCATTGATTCATTCCACCTGTTTTTTTCCTCACAAAGCATCAGGGGGAGACTTTGTGGGTCAGGCGATAGAAAATTGTGACAGAAGGTTTAAAGCATCAGACTGAGCTTTTACACGAGGCTGCCTCAGATTGAGTTTTTACACGAGGCTCTCTCAGATTGAGCTTTTACACGAGGCTGCCTCAGATTGGACTTTTACATGAGGCTGCCTCAGACCGAGCTTTAACACAAGGCTGCCTTATATTGGACTTTTACATGAAGCTGTCTCCAGGTATTTTTTGCTCTTCCAATCACTGTCTATGCTCTGGTCTGACATACCACTAAACACACCATAAACGCACCATGAACATGAAGTTCAAAGCAAGTTACGGGGGTTAGAAATTGACCTTAACTGTGGCGTTGGTCTGACTCAGCCTCCCGTGACGGAAGGCCACCCCTCCCACCTCCCACCAGTTCATAATTGGCTTGACCTGCTGATTCCTGTGCCCAGTAACCCAGACCACACCCTCCAAGTGGGTCCAAGAGCAGTTTCAGGTCGGCACCTCTTTTTAGTCCTTTTTCCCAGACTCAGCGCCAGAGTTTCTTCTTTTTTGACCTCTGAAACCGACCCCCGCCCCCATGTAAGACCTTAAAAGGAAAACCCCATCTCCAAATATTCATTCCCCATGTCTACTCAATCTGCCAATCAAGCCGGTTGGCATGATTCTCATACATGGGTACGTCTGTAAGGGCACTGCCTTTGCAGGGTGCTGCAGGAGGGGGCACAGTTGCTCAGTCTAGCCTTTTGATAGGGCCACTAAACCAAACAGCTTTCCTACGTAAGATGGGCTTATACACAGAATAACTGGTATAGGTGTGCTGAGAGCTGGGAGGGAGCAGAAATGTGAACAGTCCTGGAGGACTAGCTTGAGAACCACTGGGCTAAAAGATACAAGCATTCCTAGCAATAACTCTTTATCTGAGGAATTCTGTAGGCTGGCGCCCCCTGCAGGCATTTCCCTATTAAGCTAGACTCCAGCTTCACCGTTTACAGGCCTTGTGGTGGAGTTGAGCATCTGCTGGGATGTTACCCACAGGTATCCTACCGTGTAAAAGCCCTCAACACAGCCAGGCTTTGGTCCTAGTGCTGTGTGTCTCTTCATAAATCACGAGTCCTTCATATGTAAGCATTTATCAGCTAATCAGACTATTCCCACGTGCAGACCAGCTTACATGTTACATGTTGACTGTTTACTTGCAGTCTATATGACAATATTACATCTTGAATCTATTACTGCCCTGAATGATATAGCATACTACTTTATCCATCCATTTTCTGTAACCGCTTGTCCTGTTCGGGGTTACGGGGGGTGTGGAGCCTATAGGCATACGGCAGGGAACAGCCCAGGACGGGGCACCAACCCATGGCAGGGCACACTCACACACCATTCACTCACACAGGCACACCTACGGGCAATTTGGGAACTCCAATTAGCCTCAGCATGTTTTTGACTGTGGGGTTAAACCAGAGTACCCAGCGGAAACCCCACGATGACATGGGGAGAATATGCACACACATGGAACCCTGGTCCCAGTGGTGTGAGGCCATGGTACTAACCACTGCACCACCTACAGTATATTCTTTTTTTGTTCACTATTGAAGTAATTATTTATGTGATTAAGGGAGTTTCTTCTGTGGTTTTCTGGTTCACTTTCTGAAATCCAGTCCGAGAATCTCAGCTCTCAAACATTAACTGGTCTTTGACTCCTATGACAGAATCAGACGTTAACGCTGATGTTAACACCAGGCGCCATGGTGGCTCTCAACTGCGAAGACTGACCTTGAGTTGCAGCCCCATGCATGCTTCCATCATGCACCAACATGATCCTTTTCTCTGGGCTAACATGGAGTGTCACGTCTCTCCACAGACCACAGCAGGACCGACAACTCTATCAAAGAGCAGCAGGAGGAAGGAGTCTTGGCGGGATATGGCGGACATGGGGTTTACTGCCTGAGGTCCTCCTCCCAGGCGATCCTGCACCTTTATATGCCTACTCTGCCTCACGATGAAGAGGAGACCATGACAGTCAAGGAACAGGAAAGGTATCCCTCATCTGGTCAGGTCAGACAGAGACTGAGCATAGGCAGAGACTGAGCATAGACAGAGACTGAGCGTAGACAGAGACTGAGCATAGGCAGTGAACAGAACAGCACGCACATGGATATCAGTGAGTTACAAGAGTGTTAATAAATCCGTAACAGTACAAACATCCCCAAGAGAAGAAGGTTAAGACACACAGTTAAAAAAAACATGCCAAAGGCACAGATTAGCAATGCTGAGCAAACACTGAGTGCGGAGCAGGCGGCCGTTATCAGCTACTTGAGGAACCAGGAAGTTCAGTCAGATAGGGCAAGGGCATCGGCAAGCAGTGATTGCCCGGCAACAGAGCGTCACATGGAGACATCTAACCCCAGACACCCTTGGATTTCTGGCTGATATCTGATACTCATTCAAATGGTTGAAGTTATCTACCTCTCTGGGGTAGGGGCTTGGAGCATTAAAGGCAATTAAATGAAAATCAAAACCAAATGTCTCAGAGACAGTCAGCCCGAAGAGGAAGAGACCACAGAAGTCATCTTTCATTTGTGAATTTTTCCTCAAACCAAGTCAGGCAAGAGTTCAGAAAGGAACGCATCCTGTAATATGCAGCCCGTCGCACTTCCCTCCATTCTGCTGTCGTCGGGGATACGAGATCTCAAAGCAATTTCACGCATCAGATTCATTTGACTCGCACTGTAGGCAAGAGAAGAGCTTCAGCATTGTTTTCTTAACACCCATTTTTGTTTTGGTTACATAAACGCATCACAGCACCTGCCCAGCGGGGAAAAAGCTGCAAGAATGCGTTCAACATGCAGCATGCTCCAAGTCACATTTGTGGTTTCCACAGTCCTTCCAGAAAACACAAATGGCCCCTGAACACAAGCCTCTGGGGTGGGGGCCATCGCTGCTGGGAGAGTTTTCTCCAGATCAGCCCAGAGAAGTTCTGTTGTTTATTTCTTTGTGACCTGTCCTTACTCCTGGTACAGGACAGATTTGATGTGTCCTGCTGCAGAGACTAGTGCATTCGGCTGTCCCCACAGCAACAGGGTGGCTCCTGGCCATCTCCAGGTATCATCTCCTTCCCCATGGACTGAAACTCCCCAGGAGGAGTGAGCCCCATGGGGGCCATGGCAGTGTGAAGCTTGGGGAAGTGGACAGGGGGCCACCAATGGGATGGAGGATAGTTTTCAGACAAAGAGCACCAAGAACGCTGATAGGATAGCCTTCTCCCGCAGTCCAACAGGAACGGACCAAGGCCTTCTCTATGGGTCAGCCGTGGCCTGAACACCAAGTCCTCTGGGATCCGTGAGAGGGTTGTAATAGAAAAGCAAGCAACCATTTTACTGGGTCGTCCAGAAGATGATAGAGGAATGAAGAGTCACGGATGGCCTATAGACCAGTTGCTGGCTTCTCATGAAGTCAGAAAATCTTAGAACATCATGGCCTGGAAAACACATGAATCCCAAGAGCTGATGGGAACCTCCTTGAGATCAGATGACATGAGATGAGAAGAGATGAGATGAGGTTCGGTTGATTTCATATGATCCCAGGTTGATCCCATATGATCCCTGGGGTATAGAGT
This sequence comes from Stomatorhinus ivindoensis, assembly GCA_019775895.2. Lineage (NCBI taxonomy): Eukaryota > Metazoa > Chordata > Actinopteri > Osteoglossiformes > Mormyridae > Stomatorhinus > Stomatorhinus ivindoensis. The sequence goes on from JABFEB020000040.1 coordinate 3,531,019, forward strand.
CCATCGGTGTAAACTGAAACGTTTCAAGAACTCCGTTGTTCCTTTATCTATCAGTTTTTGGAACAATAGTCTTAAGTGACAAAAGAAATAATGGGCATGTTTTTTCCTTCAATGTTTTATGTATTATTACTAATTTTAATTCACTCAATCTATCCATCCATCCATCTATCCTATCCTAGTACCAAGGTACGTAAAGTGCACAGAGCAAAAATACAGCACAAGACAAGACAAAGTCTTATCTGTCTGTCTTTGTTTTGAATTATGCTGCAGGCTGTTGTTGTTCTGAATTTAGTTTATGGTATCCATGGTCACGCGGTCTCTAGGAAAGTATGGAGTTGTGTGTGAAGGAACTGTAAAGGGAAACCCGGGGGCGAAAGGCGGGGGCTCGGGATTTCCAGCAGGTGTCTCGCGTAACACACCCAGCTCAGTGATAGCTTCATTGGGCCCGTGGAGTCGCCCCAAGATGGAGTATAAATAAATCATTTCTGTATGAGCTGACAGGACGGCCCCCAGCTGATATTCCTTACACAGATTTTCCTGTCTGGTAGCTTTTCACACAGCATCGTCCAGCCCGCTCTCGAAAAAAATTTCCGTAAAACAAAACCGTCACTCGGTCTCCCCTACCCTGGGGCATCATTTGATTAGGACCACACAGGCAAAAAACAGCAGTCAAGCCCCACGCGGGAATAAGAAGGATCGCACGGCTTATCCAGGAAATAATGAACCATGTAGAGTTTGGAGATGGTGATGGCCGCACGCCTGTGGTACTGTTACAGCACTTTACACCCTGAACGAGGAATGCAGCCAGGACCATTCAGTCATCTTTCTGGCACTCTGAAAGCTTACAGGGCTTCATTTCAAGGCAAAGAATCTTCCTCGTCTCAGCTGTAACCCTGCACCCTCCTGGGCAACACTGGGACTGGAATATGCTGCAATCTCAGTGAAGAGAGCTGCCAACTTTGGTCAGCTGGCTGGAGTGAGATTTTCAGTTTGAGACAAGTCTGCACACATATGCACACGTAATGACATGTATGTAAGAGTTCTATTACTATGTAAACAGGCTGTAAGGATTGCAAACTGCCCCAACGCTTTTGATGTCACTAATTTTAGGTTGATAATGGAATAATATAGATTTGCCGTAAGATTTCTTACGTGAGAGTCTGAAAGCGTGAGTGTCGTGCCATGTGAGTGAGAGCTGGCGACCCTGCCTTTAATGTTTCCATGACAGCTGTCAGAGGATAACTGGATGGCTTGCTGGGGAGGAAATCCTTTATTTTTGTCGTTAAAGTAATTTAGAGAGGCGTGGCCAGACCAGGGTGATGGGACCGGTGTGTCACAGAAAACTGCCCTGGGTGGGACCTAAACATAATTACATCTGGCAAAAGTCGCCCGTTGGTTCTAACAGGGCCCTGGATCTGCTGCAGAGATTATTGCTGTGTGGAGCAGTTAACAAGACCCACAAGGATGTGTGGCAAGAGTTAGATCAACTTATCAAATTGCACAAGACGTCGAACTCTCCCAGCGCTCCAGACCACACCAGACCCCCGCGATCACTAATCAAGTCCCTCCATCTCGTCACACCATCTGCCTTGTTTTCGGTGAGGAACACCCGCTTTACCTGGCCCATGTCCAAGGCCTGGGCCTTCTCTGGACCGCGCTGTGTGTTCTGGGACTGCCTCTAACCCAGATCAGGCTCGTTACAGCACAAACAAAACCCAGCCTGAGTGAATCATCTCATTTTCATAGGGGAAACACTACAAATTACTGAGCATTTATTCTGAGAATAAAACTATCGGTGACAAGCAACCCTTATTCAAAATGTCAATGCAGTAGTTTTGATTAAACAAATTTCATAATAATGAAAATATTAATAATTTAATTCTGTGATGGGAGATGAGGAATCCATAGGGGGCTTTTTTGTGGGGGTGTGGAGACAGGCTTAGTAAAATGGTGGAAAAAGAAACAAATTTGTAAAAAAAAAATCATGTAAAAGACAAGGGAAACACGGGAAAATGCAGCAGGAGTGAGCTGAACACAGGAGGTGGTTTTGAAAAACAGTCACATAATGCGAATGACTGAGCTTCTCAGCGACTCGGCCATGTTCAACTGTCCTGGTCCACCACCCTGGCCGCTGTAATACATGGGCTAACACAGACTGAAGCCCAGGGGTCTGCACTAAAAAAGGGCCCTCAACTACTCGTCCTATTACCCCCCCATAACCAAAACACAAGCATAAGGTTGACAGATAATCCACAGGCTCCAAAGATTCTTAATGTGAAATCCTAACGCATTTTGTGAGAAATGCATTATTATAAGAACATCTGATTTTTATTTCCAGGGACAATCATTATTAGCTGCAGTTATCCCTGAAATGTACGTACCTCATTTATCGTTATCTGTTTATTTGCTATTTAGATACATCTTTAAATCATTATGCCATGAATGTTAGCATTGTTTTCCAAGTCTGTTTTAGCGAGCGAAATAGCCCTTTCTTTAGATTCGTTTGAAATATTTCAGCCACGGCGCGTACATTGTCCCCATTAATTATAATTTCTCTCCCACCGAGAAGTAGCTTCCCATCATAACCGCTTTCCAGCCAAGGAGCGTCATGTTTGTATGTCACTTCGCATCATTTTTCTGCAAAAAAATGTGTAATTGCATAAAACAGAATTTCGCTTCCAGTCAGAACATGCTCAGTGCGGCTAACGGGGTAATCCGCGACAGACGAAGGACAAAACAGTTTTGTTAATATCCAGCTACTGCTGACTACAGTATTTGCCAGACGATAAACAGAAATCTGAATTGCAGAGTCACATACGCATACACACAACACACCCAATATCATATTATTTGTATTTTATATTCCCTGATAGATCAGACGTTAATCTTGCTCATTCGCAGTCTACCAGAAGAATCCTTAGATCTAGCACAGAAGAAGCACAGGACCAAGACACCATAAAGGACTCTGTAAGATGAGAAAGTGTCACCATCCAGTATCCATGTGATTACGGACAGCCGTCATGCCAGAATGACTTTTAATCGTGATTAAAATTTCCAGGCGAGCACACGAATTGCCCTTTTTGTGTTAGAGTGCCATAAAAATTACAAGCACAGATACCATTAAGCAATAAACCGAGGTCACGCTAGCTCACACAGGGATCAACATCGTCTCCTAAATGTACTGTGAGAATTTCATCACATGGACAAATAAATCTCTAAAGCCTAGTCATTTGCTAAAAATAATTTTTAATAAAGCAAAACTATATATATATATATAAACTTTTAATTCGTGTTTTGAAACAAATCAACTGTAACAAATGACTCAAAATTATAAATCGGTTAAATACTGCCCCCTAATGTTGCTAAAGAGATACTTAGCGCCAACAGTCTTAAGGTACTGGTGTTTACTTCCACAAAGACTAATGCGAAGGATCTCGTCGTTTTTACATGAAATGGAGGAATGTGTGATTGTTGTAACCTCCCAGTTGCATCATCCGAATAGAAACATCCTGACTTGATAATTCAAACCTTCTTTCAGATATTAGATGTATTTTCAGTTTTGCAGTGATGGTGCAAATAGAGCCATCCCTGACTCCACGATGTGTTAAACTGTTAATTGCACTCATCTCACACATTATTCTACATCAAAATACCACATAGTGATGTACACAAGTGTCTGAACACACAGGAGAGAAACTGACTTCTTTACTTTTGCCTGATATTCCGTGTCTTCTTTTGTACTCAACTACATGCACCTAACGCAGTAGAAAACATCAAATATGACTATGGTTAAGTGGGAGATATGTCAAGCTTCCACACCACCTTTACAAAAAAAGACGCCTTTTCGAAAGTTCAAAAACTATAAAGTAATAAAATGATATAAATCAAGATTCCTGATTGCATTCCCGTACTGAATGAGGACTGAAGCTGGAGTTGCCGTGTTCGATCGATCTTATCCATACTCTCCTACATGCAAAACCAGGTTCCATTAAGGGCTTCAAGCGTTCCATTGCCCCTTGTGCTCATTTATGGGCAGCCCTGCTGTTGTTCCCATCGCCAAGGTAACCTCAGGCAGACCCTTCTGACCCTTCAATAATCCATCATATTCCCGACGACAACCAGATTGGAACTTGCCATCAAAATTCCATTTTCACCCAAGTGGAATCGATTCCTTTGCACTTCATTGTCGACCACGGTGCATTTGTACACATGCAGTCAGAGAGCCTGTTGCAATTTGTGCATAGGACCATTTCTATTATACACAGGACATCCTAAATCGTCCTGTTAGCAACAAGCCGTCTATCTTGGTCTTTGTTGGACAGCTGACAGAATGCATCCTTCTAGGGTTTTATAGTTGCCAAGCTAAAATATAAATTGTGAGAAAAAAGGGAAAGAATCAAAAGAAAGACTAATTATTCTTGCGAAAGGTCAGACCATGAGCTACATTTAGTGGCCATTTTATTAGGTAGCTCCATGTACGTTACGCGTTGGGAGATGCCGTTCTGTGTACCACTGTTGTGCTGAGCTGTGATTTTTGCACAAGGCCTTCCTGTTAGCTCCGGCCACTCCTCACCATCACACCATTCTTGTGAACACGCTCGTGTCTGCAAATCCCAGGACAGTAGCTGCTTGAGATGTTGAGGCCTCCACTCGTCGCACACATTCAGCTGTTCAGTTTAGCCACACAGTAAGCAAAGCTCTTGAGCCTGTCTGTGTGCTGTGTGAATACGGCCGCAGCCTCATCATTGGCTGCTTGCCTTAATGATCAGGTGTACCTTATAAACTGGCCAGTGTTAACCTGTTTGACGTTCTAGAGGTCATGGAAAGTTCCATTCTTTCACCCAGGTATTTGTTCTGGTTCTAGTTAGGGCAGGTCACATTGCTCAGCCGTGGTAACACTCACACCTGCTGAAGACTGAAAGCAATGAGTGCGTTTAACAACCAATGTGTTAATTAGGCCTTTAAACTGCAGTTTTTAGTTCAGTTCTCAGTGTTTTATTAGTTTTCATTTCAAAGATCTATTTATTTTCAGTTATGCATTTTAAGTTTCAGTAATTCTGTCTCTAGGCACTGAAATACATCGTGCGTGTGATGGTTAGGTAATCCTACAGTGCACCTTCCAGGCATCACTGAAGCCAATATACCAGGTCATGGTTCCTCAAATAATTTGCATCATGGAGTAAAAGTACATCATTACTTTAGCTAAATTAAAAGTATTAAGATTAACCCGATTTTAGTTCGTTTCCAAAGCAGTCCATAGTTTTCATTTAATTTTCAACTTTTGGGGGAAGATGGTGGTGCAGGAGGTAGCACTATCGTTTGGCAACTGTAGAGTTGCAAGTTCGAGCCCTGGTTCCTCCTGACCCCATCAAAGTGTCCTTGAGCAAGACACTGAACC
>JABFEB020000040.1:3539256-3550025 GCA_019775895.2 Stomatorhinus ivindoensis
AGGTTCTCCTTCTGGGTCTGGTTAATGACAGTCAGGACTCTGGCGATGGACTTCCGGACCACGCGGCTGCAGACACATTATTAGCCTTATCAAATAATAACACTTCACTATGAGGACATTATGAAGTCTAGTAGGTTAAGAAAAAATGACTGATTCTCTCAAACTAGAGTCAAGATGATACTTTAATAGATATTTTGAAACGTTAGCATTTCGGAGGCCAATTTTACTTTCACACTGAATTCATTTAGCAGCTGATCCAATCCAAAGCGACTGAGAAAGCAGGGGCAGACTGTCCCTGAACTAGCTGGGGGTTGTAGGCCTTGCTCAAGGGTCCAAGTGCCATCACTCTGGCAATTCCAGGTTTTAAACCACCAAACCTCTGATTTGGTGCATGGCTAAAGGCCCAACAACTGTTTTCTTAAGCCCACCCAATCTAATAGCTGCATTTTTTAACAAATCTAATATTGGGCGCTTTCCCTCCGCAGGAACTTTTTTTCTGGAATTACACCTCAGAAAGTCACTCTGGCTGTAGTTCTTCGGAGGCAGTTCTGGAACCCTGCTTAGTCCCCACTTTGTCTGAACATGAACTACTGGGGAGGCTCTTATAGCGATACCTTGCCGACTGGTTGACGACAAGCAACAGAAGTAATGGAGCAAAAATTGAGCGGGTGGTAATATTGTTGTAACTCAACTACATTTCTGATGCATTAACAAAGACAGTTTTGCATCAATAATTTCGGAATCTGAGACTCGAACTTTTGTCTAATATTGCCAGAGCCGGCAGAGAAACATGCCAGTGTTCATTAGCAGAATAATCATTGTTTTTTTTATTCTGGTGAAAATGAAACATCGATCTGCTGCCCAAAATTAATAATGAATTCTAAACATCATAGGTTGTATAAATCTGTGTGAAAACACTAAACATTAAAAGTGAATGAGCATGCAGTCTGTCAGTATCACAAAGCACAACTTAAATATCACCTCAGCGCAACTGCAAAGCAAATATATCCTGAAAGACATTCAGGTTTGACACTCATCCAATAATGCAACTTTAGCTACAGATAAGCGCCAATTAGCTCTCAGAGTAGCCTAGACAGACTGATCACGTGGACTTCATACGCTCCCTTTCTGTCAAAGCAATCACTTCCAAAACAAAGGCTAGCGCTCATCATTTTACATAATGCGGTAAATACAACCAATTACTACTAATTATTTGTGAAAATACTGTCTTAGTGGAAAAGTTCACATTGTAATATTTGAAGTTTTCACTGCCACTGTGTGCATGTGGCATTTGCACATTCACTGTACATGACACACAGCAGATTCTCCAGTTCTTTCACTGTCCAGAAAAATGTAATACAAGTGAGCCAAAGTGCCTAAACTGACCATATGTGCAACTGAGTGTGCACCAACTGCAATATATAAAACTTAATATATATTATAAATGATTATTGATGAATCGCTAGACTACCGATATAATTGATGGAGACAGCCCTACTGAAATTACACGTGAAGTTCAGCCTATAGCTTTTTGCATCTGCCATGCTTATTTAACATAAAGGTTACAGGTCCAGTTGTTTGGTGCAAAAGTGACACATGAAAGAGGCTGAGAAGCTACAGAAGCTTCCGGTCGGGAGCTGAGACCCAGACGCCTGAATTTCAGTGGGAAATCTGTTAGCTGGTATTTTTTAAATTATGGATTAATATGGCTTCAGGAAGATTAATATGCCTTGTTCTTGTTGTCCCGACATCTGCTGTGAGGTGTTTGTGTAGACTGTGTATATAGTGTCTTGCAGTAACTGAACAGAACAGACTGGTTTGATTTTTTTGGCTGTTCGGGGACATCGCAAGATGACAGCAGGCCATCACATAGCAGAACACTTTCGCATATGTAATGAGCTGTACTGGATTGTGCGGCCCCCTCATTTTTAATCTACGCCACCAGCAATCTTATTTCCGGCTACGCCACTGCTTCCAGTCACAGGATCCTAAACTGCTGAGGCACACAAAGCTTCAGTTTTAATGTTGCAAACAATGCTGCCTAACTTGTAAAAATAGGGTATTCTGGACTGCAAACTAGCATGGTCCTAAAAACCCTGCCTAAGGACCCCTGCTCTCTGCCCAAGCAGCTGCCTGCATCATCACACTGCGCTCTCTGTACTCACATCTTGGAGAGCTTGGATGCGGCCCCCCCGGTAACCTTGGCGACCCGCAGCTGAGACAGCTCCACCTTCAGGTCCTCCAGCTGCTTCAGCAGCTCCTCCTTCTTCTTACCACGCAGGTCTCGGGCCTTGATCTTCGCCTGAGTGTGCAGAAAGGAGGGTCAAGGCAGGTGAGCATCAGGCATTCAGGGCAGACATCTAAGCGGCAGGTTATCGTGCCAGGCGGTCCACAGTAAGGTTTCAAACTAATGGTCTGAAGCATTAATGGGGAAAATACGTAACGATACATAATCCCCTACAAAAAAATCCCATTAACAGCTCAGATCGTAGCACACCGAGCTCACACGATGGTGTATGTTATTCATTTCCATCTTTAAAGTTACACCTCAGTACTAGACTAAACCGTAATTTATTGCGTTTACCCAAAGGTCTACTTTCTATATACACTTTCATTTGCGCTACACGTATGTGTAAAGTCTCTCCACTAGGAAACCCATAATTCCTCATCAAGGGGCAACATGGTTAACAAGCCATTTTAAGGTCGGTTATCGGGATCAAAACGGCGGCTAACCTCTTTCGGTAGGGCCGCACACGAACTAGCACTGAGGCCGAATGGGGTTTTAGCGACACAGACATTAAATCTGGCCATACAGCCTGAATAACATTACATTTGCACATTAGAATAAAAATACGTATAAAAAAGGGAACCTATTTTCCTCTCAAGATTTCCTTTAGGACAAGGAGCCTGGCTACCGTAAGCTCGGCTCAGTGGAGACGGAAGCAAACTTTGTACATTTCAGTTAAAACCGATCAACTGATGCATCTAATAATTTATTAGGTCCTTAGATCTACATCTTCCTCGACTTTGTCACCACTTTGCGTAAAATATTAAACTCTGGAACATCGAGGATTGAATTAGATTGAAAGGGAGAAAAAAATATCTCACCATATTCTGGGCTGGGTGACACGGGAAAAGGAAGCGCGAGAGACAAGAGGAGATATCTACCGGGTTACGGGCGACACCATCTGTACGGGGGGGGGGGGAGTAAACAACTAGCGCGTTATGGGAGATACCATCATCATAGCAGGGGGACAAAATGCTTACCGGGTTACGGACGGCACCATCTGTACAGTAAAGGTGGGCCGGAATGAACCATTGCATTTTAAACATAAAAGCATTTTAAGAGTAAGCATGTGGTTAACTAATAGAAACGTGTATTAAAATATATAACTGAGAAGGACGTTACTATAATAATCAAAATGATCTACAGAACATTAACATTATAGACGGCACTATATATAATCATCTCAATACTTAGTTAAAATTAGTCATATCCATGCTCAGCAATTATCTGAGTAATACATTTTGCTATTAACACCCAAAGCACTACTCCGCAAGACATGTGCTCTCCAAGAAGGACGTGGATGTTGCCTGCCATGCCATGCAATGTAATGACTCTTTGCAATTACTCGTGAGATTATGCAGAACCACCTGTTGTGACGGTTGTTTGACGGAATGGAGCGGAGAATACGTTTCATGAGGTTGAGTCTGACACCAAAGCAGATTCACAGCACACATTTAAAGGGTTTGAAGTTATATGTGGGACTTAAAAGCACATGTCTAATCTGCCACCTTGACAAGTGACTTTAGAGCGTTTTGGAGTTTTGTACTTATATATTAATATTCAAAAAAGGGATGACACTAGGCTGCCCCGAGTGGGGAGACCCCCCGCCAGCCTCAGCATGATATCAGGGTCAGAAACACCCCAGGAGTGACTGTCACCTTCACCAATGAGAAACGACCTGAGATGACTACTTTTTATGAATGAAGGAGTTCCGCTTCCGGTGCCGTATTTTACTATTTCATCGTGGGCTCGTGCTGCGAGTAGAGTGTACAGGGCTGATCTGTACCGTCACTCGGGCTGACCGAGGCCCGTCTGCACGCCGCTCTGTCTGCGTCGCTGTCTTGGCGTTTGTCGTCACCGAGGTACCGGAGCATATTTACGGCACTCCATTATACACAGAATTATTGATATGTTCTAAAATCATTTTTATTTGTCTACTTTCGCCTGACAGCGTCAGGACAACAAGGCGTGAATAACCTTCTCCCCCCACCGCTCCCCTCCCCCGGAACCGGCTCCGATGGCGAGAAACACGCTTTCATCGCGGTTCCGACGAGTCGACATCGACGAATATGACGAAAACAAGTTTGTGGACGATCAGGAGGAGGCGGCGGAGAACCAAGGGCCGGACGCCGCCGAGGTCGACGACCTTATTCGACAATATCCTTTGCGGGTGCAGAGTGAAACCTGGCTGGCAGGTTGCTCAGTGGACCAGGGGGGTAAACTTATACAAGGTGTTTACCTACGGGGTATATGTGCGCCTGCCTGCATGTTAGGCTAAGTTGCTAGATTTCAGTACTGTTCGCGTCACTGTTTGAAATTGATCATTCACCAACGAAAACCTGTCTGTTTATAGAGATGCGGACTTTGATGTATTTTTGTTTAGGCACTAAGTTGGAAGCTGTTAAGCAGGTCTGTGTTTTGAATGACTTTTTTCAATATTACCGTATCTCTGGACAACTAATTGCAATGTCATAATTTCTAGTACTTATACTGTCTGTTTTGTTGCGCTATAGGTGGAGTTCATTTTGGGCACTTCCCAGTGCAACGAGACCTCGTAATATATTTTTAAAATGTATTTCTTACTTTGTCCTTCATGCAACTTCATGTTTATGGTGATACCTGAGGCAACTCGATTATCTGAGCTCTGTCGTGGTCTTAAGCTGAACGGTCAATTGTTAAGGATGTTTTTCTATATGGTGCACTGGGAATGTCAGGATATTGCAAACACATGTCAGTATTAGCTAATGAAATGTGTATGTCACATGATTAATTCTTGTTTCATTTACACATTTTCCACTGCCACCCTGTGATGGATAGATGGATGGAGAATGATTATAGAAAGTAACATAGCAGTGGCGGAAATGCAGGAAATGCAGTTTTCACAGTGAGAAATGTTTGTCATTGGTTTCTGTGTTGCATTTTTAAAGCTTGCATAAGGCTGCCACATCTATATAAAATAGAGTGTGCAGCATTTTCTTGAAAACCGGAAATCAGTTCTGCCTGACGTTGTGTGCAATTTTATTTTTTAGAGTAACTGCGGTACTTCAGTAGCTTCGCCTCCATTTGCCGTATTTTGTTCCGTGTTTCTGCTCATATGGACCTTGACTGCTCATCGCACAGGAGACATGATGACTGCGTTTCACACTGCACTAAGGAACCCGCCAATCAACATCAAGAATGCCGCCGTGAAGGTGACTAAGTCTGTGCGGTGACATTTTGAGAGATACTTGGGGAAATAGAGGGTTATCGCTGGGCCCGAGTGCATTTTTTAATTTCGTATAATTTTTGGAAGTTCACTTTTCCAGTATAAGGAGCGTGACTGACCTGTTTTGTGGATTTGCCTAGAGCGTAACAGAAAACTTTCATTCCAACAAATGCAAAGCCCTTACTCCGCCCCCGATCCTCTGTGCTCAGGAGAAGGCTCAGGCGACGGTGCTCAGGGTCCTCACGTCATTCAGGAGCAGCGAGATCGAGACAGCTGTCCGCTCCTTGGACAGGAACGGCGTGGACTTATTGATGAAGTACATCTACAGGGGATTTGAGAAGCCCACGGAAAACAGCAGCGTCATGCTCCTGCAGTGGCATGAAAAGGTGAGTCTTAGTATTTGACGGTTTGAGGTCCATCCACTAATCTGGAGGTGGGGGATGATTTGGTTCCCCTGATTATATGCATAATTAAAATCAAGTTGAATTGGATTTTTTAATTCATCAAATGCATCTATCCGAGAAATAAAAATGCAGGTGGCCATTCCATGGAGCAATTGAGGGTTAAGGCCCTTGATCAGGGGCCCAGCGGTGACATGACTTAGCCAAACCTGGGATTCGAGCCCACAACATTCAGATCACAGACACAGTGGCCCAAAAACTGGATCACGTAGGGCCTTGTAAATTGCTCTTCAGACTTGTTAAATGATGTATAATATTCTTTCAGGAGTACCGTTAATAGTGAAATGGAGAAGAACTCATAGTTTCTGCTTTAAAAGAAAAAAAAACTTCACTCTTCACTCTTCAAATCCAATCCCAGATAATTTAAATGAAAAATGAATTGCGCTAATTGTTCAGTAGCTAAGAGCAATTGAACTGCAGATTTAAAACCTAAGAGATTTTATTTATGATAGATGCTTGGATATATTTTTTGACCCTGGAGACAAATTTACTAAACCCAAGATTGGAAGCTCGTCCAACGATCCATACGAGGGCTCGTCACAGGGGACATTGCCTGCATTTTTGGCGAAATTAATAAGAATTACCATTATAATGTTTTTCTCAGTAAGTTTTAACTATAGCTGTAATAAACTACTTTGGCTTTGAATCTGAGAGTTAGTTAACCAAAAGCTAGTCACGGCTAATTAAAAACTCAGCAGAAACCTACTTGGCCTACAAGATTTCAAGATTTGAAAGTGCACCCCCCCCAAGGCAGGTGATTTTAAGATCAGTCTGGAAGTTAAACCTCAAAATCGATTTTTTGGCCAGTGAACTCCCTGTATACTACATGAGTCCGGATTTATTATTATCATCATCATTATCTTCATCTCGTTATAAAAATGTTTTAGTGCGCCGCCCTGCACTGGCCGGCGTGGCGCCCCGACTCGTTGATGGACTTTGGCTTTGACCACAGTGGCTTTTAGCATGCAGCCATAGTCTCTCAATTCTATAATGTTAGCATGCCCTGGGGGGGGGGGGGGTTCTCCCCATTAGTTCTTGGTTCCTCTCCTTCTTGTAATATGGTTTTCTTTCTTTCATTTCTTTGTCTTCCCTTTTCCCTGTTTGTGAATTATTCTGTTTAAATGATATAGTGATGTATTGCACACATGTGTGTGTATATATATATATAGTGATGTAACACACCCATGTAAAGTGCCTTTGGGTGACACTACTGTGAAAGGGCTATATAAAAATAATTTGAATTGCATAGAATATGAGTTAGAATGAGAAATCACATGACACACTGCCCTCCTTTTTAATCTACCATGATTGACATCTGTATAATCCACATATTCTGCTGTGATCTGTAATAAACCATCATACTTGTGCAGTATGAAATGGAAGCATTTCAGGAAATTTGCATAAAATATCCATTATGAATGTCTTGATTAAAACATTATCACCCCCCCCCAGGCTTTTGCAGTGGGTGGCTTAGGATCCATCGTGCGAGTTCTCACTGCGCGAAAGACTGTTTGACTGTCCCTCACCAAAGAAGAGGATGAAGGCAAGCAGCGTGTGGACGATTTTAGGAACACTAAAACAACAGAAGTGTTATTTTAAGTGTTGGGGTCGCATTGTGCCTGTTACTAGGTTTGTGAGGGGCATTTGTTCTATTTAATATACATGACTTTGACACAGTCTTGCAGATCTTCACATTCCTGTTCAGTTTGGGTTTTATTTAATTTGGAAGACCTTGAGTTTCAAAAATTGAAAAAGTTTATAAAAATGAGATGTTCTTTAGTACAGGAGGAAATATAGGGTTTTGTGTGATGAGTGGTGCCCTGCTCTAACTGAGCTGCCCCCCCCCCCTCTATTGAGGTTTTGCTTATTTCCCTTATGTTTGTACAGAAAGCAGACATTTAATATAAAGCAGTGATGGTTTATGGTGTTCCATGCTGGGGTCGAGGGTGCCTGTAAAGTGCCTGTTGAAATAAAGCTTATGGAGCACAACTTTTTTTTTTAATGTTACAGAAGCCTGTTGTCTCTGTTTCTTTGGTTGGGGCTTGTGGTTTAGATTGCAAATGGTCCATTTGCCTAAAATGAATGTTTTAAGTTTTTTGTGCTCTGTTGATTTGTGTCATTCCACAAGCTGTGGCTGGTGCAACTAAAAAAAATTCTTAGAAGAAATGAAGACCACGACCAGAGGTGTTTGAATTTTCAGCTTTAATTAAAACCCAAATTAACATACACGTTTACAAAGGAGTTCCCCAGGGAGAAAAAAAATTCATGACATACAATCCCAAGAAAGGGAATTAGTGGACACCGTAGTGGTATTTCAGGCTTAAAATCTAAGATCTGATTGGAGAGACTGCGATGGTGGTGTGGACGGTCCAAGGGCACTCTGAGTCACTGTGTTCATGGCGATCTCGTGGCCACATTTCTAGCAGGGCTGCCTTGAGATGAAGATTAACCCAACCAGACCTGTCCAACATTCTCAGGAAAAAAAAAGGTTAACTTGTACCATTGCTTGTCAGTCTGTACCCTCAAGGGTCTGCAAATACTACCCTTAGCTGTAAGTAACTACCTTTTAATGTACAGAAATTGACTCTAAGGAATTCTGTACCACTGATTGAGGAACATTCCAAAGGTACACAGTGCATTAATCAGTGGTACAGAAGTATTCCTCAGAGTCAATTTCTGTACATTAAAAGGTACAAGGGTACAGCCTCAGTGACTAGCAAAGGTACAATTTTTTTTTTTTACCTGTTTTTCCCCCTGAGTGTAAACTAGGGGTGCCCAGTCTTATCCGCAAAGGGCCGGTGTATATGTGGGTTTTGGCTGCAGCCCCCTAATTAGATTACTAATTAGAGGACTGATTGGCTGAAGAGTCCTCACATCTGGGTTTGAACAGGTGACCTAAAGGTTACCCCAAAAACCTGCATACACATCGGCCCTTTGAGGATAAGATTGGGCACCACTGGTGTAAACGGACAGCCATCACCATGTTCTCTCTGCTATTCAACTTTAAAAAACCCTCACAGCTGGGGGCAGACACCACAGACAGCAGCGCCTGAATCTTGCAGCCCAGATGCTCTGCCTTACATTTCCTACAGCAGCAACATTCAAACCTGTCTGTCGAAAACATATTCAAAATGCAGTGTTCCGTTAAATATCAACCATGATTTTCTTTCATACATCATTTCTTATATCACTAGACTTTCAGATGAATCCAAGATTAGTGTCATTTTGCTATTGAACCCTGGACACAAAACATTTATATATGATTTAAGAGTCTGATCGTTTTGCTTTGCATAGAGGCCACTGATGCAAGAACTGCCTCAAAATGTGAAAATGACATACTGACCTCCACAGAGCCACTGTCATTAAATCCAAGGCATGCGAAATTCCCCCCATAAAGCTGAACAGTACCTTCTCAATGAAGTTTAAGGGAGACATTTGCCAATGGAGCAAAATTCATTAAATAGTCTAGGCCCAAGCCAGATTAAGCATCGACTCATTATAACATAAAATACTGTAAGACCTGACAAAAAGTAACATACACCCCAGTGATTTATAAATTTAATGCTTATATACAGTTATTGATATATAAATAGTCATATGGAATGTATTTTACACAAACACAAGGCAGGTAAAGGCAATCATTTCCAACGTAGTTGCTTCAATATGATTTTCTTTACATTAAAAAGTTAATCTGTCTTTTGTGAACAAAGGTATCCCTGACCTGTTAGGGCTTCCAAACAGGAATGGGGCATGGGGGGGGGGGTCAATTAGCAACAGGTAGCTTTACAAGTTTAGACCGTTATTAAAAAAAAAATTAAATAAGCTGTAGTGGGGGAGGATGAGAATTTAATGAAGAATGTAGCGTCAGTGAGCCACCGTACCACCTGTGTGTGTTCTAGGGGCAGATGGAAAAGTGCAAGGAAGCGTCTTCTCCCCAGAGACATCAGGTGGTTTCACCCCCCCACCCGTCTTCAAATGGTAGCCAAAATGGAGAAGTACAGTCAGGGGAAGGCAACATCAGCCAGCCAAACGGTTACAGTGAGCGCGATCAGGAGGTTCGCAAATTAGTGAAAACCAAAGAAAACACACAGCTCAAGCCTCATTTAAAACAGATCTGTCCCTCACACAGCTAGAAAGCTCCCCCTATCCACAGGCACAGTCCTCTGTCACCTTTAAAAAAGAAAAAAGGGAAAATAGGACGTTAACTGGATGGAGAGGAGGGGGAAAAAGGAAAACCCAGCACTGATCTCCAAAAGGAGAAAACGAGCTACACCAGTTAGCAGTAGAAAGTATTTAAAATCAGTACCCTTTTAAAAAGTATTTCAGTTTTTGTTTAAAAAGGAAATATGTATTCTGTTGCCACAGTGATGAGGTGACGTCCTGGATGTGGGCAGGGGAGTGGGGGGGGGGGGGCAGGAGGTGATGGGGTATCAGCAAAACTATCTGGGGTCTAACCCCCGACCCTCAACTCAGCTCCAGTGTGCAGAGGATCCTGAAATTGATGGCCGAACAACACCTCTCGGAGATGGCTTTGATCCGAACCATGACATCTGCAAAGAAACAGTTAAAAACAATCATGAAAACAAAAGGTAAAGGAATGTTGTTAGACCTAGTAGGAAACTCACATGAAATACCCAGCCTTTGATTAATGCATCTAAAATCAATACTCTCTAAATAAACAAGCCAGGTTTGATATGGCTCTGAAGTTTACTGTGCTACACTAATGCAAAACAAAAATTCCACCTGAACTTGATCATTTTCTATGATGAGTGTTATTACTTGTGAAATGAGCCCACGTCTAATCACGTCTAATCAC
>JABFEB020000040.1:3561616-3575366 GCA_019775895.2 Stomatorhinus ivindoensis
GCCGAGGCCCCGCCCCCACACCTGATAGCTTGGCCTCCAGCCTGCGGATCTGGCCATTCCGTCTGAGCAGCTGGGAGGAGAGGTCGTCCCTGGAGCTGCTGCCATCAGAGGCCTACGAAAGGACGACGACATACAGGAGGCATAAAGTTACACCACTGCTCCCATTCATGCCTGTTCTCACCTGTTTATAAGTGTTACAAGAGCAAGACATATTTCATGGCTTTTAGACAGTTGGATCTGAACCTATGAGGTACTATGACCATACAGAACCAAAGCTGAGACCCACATACTTCATCTTAATTTGGATGACTGCTGAAAAACATTTCCCTGAAGAAGAAATCTCTGTAAATATGCAAAATGCACAATATCGATTTGATGGCTTTACTGATATAACATTCCACAAAGAGTCGATAGGAATGAAAAATAAAGAGCTTATAAAATGTCATGCTAATCTTTTTCTTAGCTCCAGATCAGTACTGCAATAACTCTGCGGGCACAGAAGATAAGCCAGCGGTCTCAAACTACAGTCCCGGATAGGATAGAAAACCTACTGGACGGTAGCTCTCCAGGACCGGAGTTGGAGACCCCTGAGATAAGTACATGCGGATTAGATTATACAGCGAAATGGCAGCGGCCTGAGATAAAAGACAATGCAGGTCATAAATCAGGGCTGGACGGGCAACAGAAAGGGCAGCCCAGGGCTGAAGGAGTGGGTCCATGGTTGGGAACAGGGAGGAAAACCAGGAGACGAGGAACAAAGAACTATGGAGGCAAATGGCTTTGGGTAAAGCTGGGCTTTCAGAACAGGATGCCTCACAGGGAGCCAAGGAAGCATTGAAAATCCCTCCTATTTATTAACATTAATGGGGCAGCTTACATCAGTCATGACTCAGAGGCAGACGGTGGGAAGGATGCTGGCATATCGACCCTGGATACAAGCAAAACACCCACAAGCTCTGAAGTGATCACTGAGTTCCATCCATCCATCCATCCATCCATCCATCTTCTGACCACTTAACCTGGTAACAGGGGCGCCTGTAGCACAAGGAGCCAGGGAGGGATTAGACCCCCCCCCCCCCCAAAAAAAACCCTGAAGGCACAAAGCAACAGTGCCGCCCACTTAGCCACACCATGCCTCTGCTGCCTCTCCTCCGATTCTGATCCCAGCACCATGTGGAGCTGCATTATGGAGGGAGACTGGAAGGGGTAACAGGAATGGCCGTGATGGATAATGGTGCAGATTAATGGAAGAGTCACGGCTGGATGGAGATGGATGGATCCCAGCAACACTGAAATACTGTGGATGTTCACAAACAGGG
Organism: Stomatorhinus ivindoensis; assembly: GCA_019775895.2. Taxonomy (NCBI): domain Eukaryota; kingdom Metazoa; phylum Chordata; class Actinopteri; order Osteoglossiformes; family Mormyridae; genus Stomatorhinus; species Stomatorhinus ivindoensis. The sequence goes on from JABFEB020000040.1 coordinate 3,562,936, forward strand.
ACACAGTTCAGTGGAACAAGGCCGAACAGGCAGCAGTGTGACACTACAAACACAGGGCCATGGGGGGGACATGCTCTCATTTCCCTTAAAATCTGCAACTCAGGAACTGGGAAGTCAGAATCACATCAGCAAACTTTTCTGAGGTTTTAATGGTCCGGGCCTGCAGAGCTATAAGGCTCAAAATGAAAACAAGAACCTCAAACCGCCAGTCTTCTGACAAAGACCCATACAGACAAAATCAGGACTTCGGGACACTGTGTAGCTCAATCAGTGCCCTTGGTTGTTGGTTTCAGTTCTGAGAACAGGACAGTAAGAGTATCAACACTGGGCCCTTGAGCCAGTATGCAGGACAGATGTTGGTATACCCCATTCTCTGACTCAAAAACTGTCCTTACTCTGTACAAATGCATCAGCAGAATGAATAAAAACTCAGCACAGCTGACAGAGGAAACATACACTGGAAGTTCACAAATTCAAAACAACAGATCAAAGTTCAAAACCATCTACCAGCCTCAGAGTTTTTGCATCTTTCACATTGTTTTTAAGACTGGGAAGTTAATCCATGGTGCTACAGCATTTAAGGCTCCCAGCCAGAACACATTCAGTAAGCGGGCACCTGTAAACAGCTGGAGGTGTATAACAGCATCCGGACCAAGAGTCATGTGGGAACTCGGCGATACTCACAAAGTCATCGCCAGAGTCGGCACCGGCGGAGGTGATGGACTCCTTGCTGACGGAGCGGGGGATGCGGCCAGCCGACCGGGGGGTTGTGGCCGCCTCCTCAGCGATCTTCTTCTTCAGCTTGGCAAACATAGTGAGGTCGCAGCCTTCCAGCCCCCGCGGGCTGCCCAACTGCCCGTCACCTCACGATTCAAACCGCTCTGTTTCTGATGGCAGAGCGGGGCAGGTGGGGCAGTTATCGTTCACAGATTGGCCTGCAGTTATGGTTCCATCCACAGAAGAGGAAATCCTTCATCTTCATCACCTTTAGTTCTCTACAATAGATCAAAACACCACTTTAGTGTTATAGTTGACTAAGTCTAAAAGGAGTATCTCAGGATGGCCAGGATGGAAACTATACGTTATGTAACTCAATTTTTTTTCATTTCACATATTAATATTTTGTCTGTCAAAGGTAATCCATGTGGAAGGTAAACTGGCAAACCACAAAAACAGCTAATGACACCCATTGACACAGAGCAAAATGAAGAGCAACATTACTACACAGAGAATTAGGAGAACAGTCAATTATCTACCAGAAATACATCTCTCTATCTGCTACATCTGCTGTTATGATTAACTTTGGGGGGGGAAAGTATTACCTTGCACCTCATTTACATAAACCTTACAGTGCAATAGCAAGTCAAGATAGTACAACGGCAAAAGGAGAACTGTAGAATAATTAGACAACAGGAACGACATTTCCTGTAAAATATAACCAAAGAAAATCAACAAATATTCATTTTGTTTATTGTTAATTGTTTATTCTACAAGATGGACTTCAATACTTGATGCCCACGTTGTGTATAATGCATTGTAAACACAATAGGGCAACCTGAAGTGAACCCAGCTTCACATGACCATTCACGAACTTCTAACAATGTAGTCGCTATTTTTATCAATGCTTCCACCTGTCACATCGCGACGGTGTCCCGGAAGCGCAGCGCCGCTTAAATGACTGACGACTTAACTGGGCTCCGATTACCAATCGCGACGGTGCAATGAGATGATTTTCAGTTTTTTAGGAGGCGGGCCGTAAGAGACGAGTATCCTAGCTTAAGGCCTTGACACAACTCGACCTCCCCAGCTTCAACACAATACTAGTACGGGGAAAAGAATCTCGTCCCGATTTGAAGTTCCAGCTCTAACACGGAACCGTGAACTGCAGAATATTACCCTTATACTGAGATGTACGTGGAGTCCAATATTATTCCAGCCGGGCAGTGTCTTCGTGTAGGACAGGATACGTCTAGCCGGCAGATAAGGGGATATATATATATATATATAACTCGGCGGAATCGGTCAGACTTATAGTTAGCACTGGCAGCTAAAACGGACAGGGCCACTCTTTACACTAACCGGTCTTCATTTCAGCCCACTAACCATTTCAGCACAACAATGCGTGTCCATAATGATACGGCTGCGTATTGACGAAAAAATTCGAACAAAACTCCAACAGCTTCCGAATCCTAATGCCAGGTTGTCTGTCAAACCCATCGATAATTTCAATTATTAAGCACGGCTTTAAGAATGGTACATTCCTCTCGCACTCCCATACACTATTGCTTTCTAACTTTGTGAGCCGCAACGTTTCGAAACACATTCAGACAAGGAAAACATTCGATTAACTGGCTTCGATTCATAGCGTCATGACTTAAACGAGGGCAAGGACTGCTACATTAATCGTCACATTTATTGGAATTAAAAACTGTAGCGCCCGGCTGAATAATTAATGGATACTTAGCTAACGGATAAAGGTAGCTACAAGAACGCTTACCACACGAACTCCGAAAAGAAAGTGAAAAGCTGAAAACGTAATCCATTGCGTTGCTAAATGTCGTCGAAAGTAAAAAACATTGATTGTTAGTTTACTCCATAAGCACGAATAATCACTGAATTTATTATTTCCTTCCAACTTCTTTACGCATCTCCAAAGCCCACATACGCGACAGTGCTGACGTTTCCGAAACGGCCTTGTAACTGAAGTCGCTGCTCATTGGTCCGTGCGTGGGTTGGGGGCGGTGCAAAATGCGATTCGTTCATCTTCCTGTCAATTAAAAGGAGTAGTTTAACTCTTTACATGCCTGCACTTGCGCGTGTTCAATGATTTGTGTGAATAGACCAGATATAATAAACATGTTCCAAACAGTCACTTTGGAATAGTATTAATGCCATTGAAAGCATCTCCTTGTTTTACAGCTCTCATCACCAGGAACGCCGTGTCGTGTCGACCAATTTATTATGCAACCCGTTGTTTCAGAAAATATTGCAAAGCTACCTGTTCTGAACCGGAACATTATCTAACCCATTGTTCCCGGGATAGGCTCCGGTCCTCCACGCGATCCCAGTTGGGATTCAGCTTTTATGGTGATGGATGGTGATTATCTAGACCCAGGTAATAATGAATGTATCGGAAGTTAAATTAAAACCTAATTAATTATTCGTATTGTAATTTAATTATTTCCAGCTAACAATTACGTGTTTGTTGTTCAGTAAAAATTTCCCAAATTTTTCGTATTATTTGCAAATTACGCAAGTCTTACGTGTAAGCTACATCTTAAAACACGGATACAATAACTCTCTTAAGCAATATTAAATGTTTATTTTTAAAAGCATTCAGTGAAAACATTTTATGAAAAAACATTACAGATATTCTTATTTTGATCCTTCATATTATTACATCATTACCAGAAATAAACAAGAACAACATCAATTTGGTGACAATTAAGACAATATTGTTCTGAAGGCAGACAACAGAGCGATCTAAGATGACGAACTACAAGCTCTAGAATCCCTTAGCTTATAAAGAAAGAGTATTCTGACATTTTAACTTCTGTTTTACACCTTCAGCAAAACACCCTTACTAACCAATTAACAAGATTCGGCTTTGACCAACACGTGTACAAAGACAGCTTAACTTACAACATGCCTCTGATATTAACAAAGCAATTACATTAGGTCCTGGCTAAATCGTGTTTTAACCATAATATACACTTAAGCATTAAGTGTACAGTAAAATGTGTTAAACCTAAGTTAAACCAGTGATATTTTTCAATCCGGAGGTGTATTTTATAATGACCAACCTCCAACTCATTTGTTTGTAGACGAGACGGGCATTTACAGTCTTCCCACACAGTGGCACCAGTACCAGTCAGTATCAGTGCACTGGCATCGACACAAAGAAGGGACACGTGTCCATTTTATTGGCATTCAGTGGTTATGGCTAAAGAAGCCTCATGAACCATTTTCTGTTTTTTAACCCTACTAGATGGCGTTCTTGGTTTGCTTTGGGACATGTATTTTTTTAATAGAGCACACCATCTAGTGGTGTCAGACAATACAGCAATTGGTTCATGTAGCTTCATTTGGCTATCACTAGTGTTTAGCTAGACCGCCATGTTGGGTCACAGTGTGCATTTTTCTGCCCTCTGCTGCAAATATTTTAGCCACAGCTGTTCTGGAACCCTAGTATTTCTTCTGTTAACCGTGACATTTCCTATTTTACAATCAAACGTCAAAGGAATGTTTTGTCTGGCAGTGATTATTATTGTGGGAATGAGGAATATCGCTTAAAAAAAAAAAGCTTAAAAAATGTATTGCAACAGGTTTTAAATAAATTAAGGGACTCCCACTGTCGCAATTACAGAAAAGCAGATGTCCCCAAAAGTAAGCAGAGATGGACACAATGAGCTTTGTGGAGGTCAAAGACTGCAGGTGTATGTAAAATGTATCCACACTTTTTACTAATATACTCGGCTATTAGCGGTCTCTTAGTGTGCCATTCGGTCAGACTGTGCTATCGTTGTAGCAAAGCCTAAAGCGCACCTAAAGAAGAAAGGCGCAATCTGTACTCGCTGTCTGTCCTTAAATCTCAAGATGTGCAAACGACTCATTGTTCATCGTTTACTATTGGACAGGATGTATGAAGTTCTGTGTGTGTAGCACTGTCAATGCAAATGAGCAAATAAGTGATGGGGGAGAAGCGGTACTTTTTTAGCTAGAGCGTCAAAGTCGGACTTCACAAAAACAGCTCCATAGACACTTGTGCTAGATTCTGTCACAGTTAAGACACCCACATATATAGAAATATACATATTATCTACATATACACATATTTTTTGTATTCACCTGTGAACTGTACTGCTACCCGGGCTAAAAAACAGCCTGTCTACATCACACGTGACAAATGTGAGAAGCTTGGAACACCGTAAACGCTGGACTGTACCTAATTCACAAACATGCAGGAGAGAGGGTGGTACTTCTAACCGACAGCCAGGAACATTTAAAAGTGCATTTTCTAAGTAAACGGCCTCCTGCATGTCCTGTAAGTCTGGCAGGAAGTGACACATGACCTCTTCTGAACTGCCAGTATCCCTAATGTAGTTACCCATATTCACAAAACCAGACAGTTAACAAATCACTTATGAAGAACTTCAAAGATTAATCTTGCTTGCCCTGCAGAAAGGCTAACTTCTGTCGGGGTCGGGGGGGGGGGTTCAAAGCTTCCTCTGTAAATACAACAGGTTCATTAACAAAGAAGATGAAATAATTCTGGGGAAAAAACCCTATAGCAATGAGCAGATTTCAGCTACCATAGTGAGTATTTTTAAAACCATAATGTAAGAATGGGACAAAGGTGGGTAACTCTTGACTGCGCCACACACGGGCAGATGGATTACAACACATTTTCTCAAAAGAAATGTTACTACCCAGCACAGCTCAAGACCGTGCAAAATCCGACACCCATGATGAGAGAGTGCGTGTGGAGTACACGTCTGCCCCACGACAATCCAATGTTGGTCGCTATGCTGACAGAACACGATACAGCTACTTGTTTTCTAGTATCTGCCAACAAAAGTGTATTTTTATGTACATTTAGAACCAAATTCTAAGAAGGTGCAATATAAAACTGTCTGACCATGTTTTAAAAAAATAGATGATCAGTTCTTTTTAAAAGTAGAAAAATGTACATCTAGTGAGAAAATGATTAAATAAACTGGACGTTCTTGTCTAGGAATGTTCGATACCATCAACACCCCTTCGGAGAGCGTTTGAGGGAACTGGCGGGGGAGGGCTGTCAGAAGCCGTCTAGGGTGTTGCTGTAGAAGAGGGACTGCACATCCAACATGGCCGCCAGCTCTAGCACACGCTTCTGCAGCAAACTGTTCTCAACCGTGTCCGGCTTGGGAAGCTGGGGGTAGGACTCTGGGTAACTCCGGGAATCCTGAATTGGGGGGTGGGAAAGATAAGCATGAAGCATACAGGACCTTTGGGGGGTATCTGTAATCCATACAACCTCAAACAAGTAATACAAACAATGCGGTAGGATAACACCTGCTAAGGTAGGACAACTACCCGAAAGATCTTGTGTACACTAATGCGCTAACATGCTAACATACCCGAAAAACCTTGTGTACACTGATACGCTAACACACTAACATACCTGAAAGAGCTTGTGTATGCTAATGTACTAACATGCTAACGTACCTGAAAGAGCTTGTGTACGATAATGCGCTAGTAGGCTAACCTACCAAAAAAAAAAAAAACGTGTATGCTATTGCGCTAACATGCTAACATACCCGGAAGAGCTTGTGCAGCCTCAGGACGGCTGAACAGAACACAAAGCGGATGAGGAGGAGTCGCAGGAATTCATCCCCATAGAACTGCAGAAAAGCCTGGTCTGAAAGAGAACGGCACAGTGGGACGTTTTAAAAGAAGTAGTTATCATTCTTCCTTCACGTTTAAGCACCATTTATTGTTGTGTAAATCAAGAGAATGAAATAGTGTGTTGGGAAAGTTACTCACAAAAGTAATCCATTACAGAGAGAGGTAGAAAGTTTAGGTCCCGAAAGAACAAATCCATACTAAGGTATTGTTTTAACCAACCAGTTGGGTACTCTGTGACTGTGACTCTTTGTACTCAACTGGTTGGTTGAAACAAAACCTTGGTCTGGGTTTGTACTTTCTGGAAATAAACTTTCCACCTCTGTCTGAAATGAAGTACTTTCATGAGTAACTTCCCCAACACTGTGAACTAGATGTTCTTTCTTAGATTAAACACTAAGTGGCAATCTCTGAGGGCTACTCAGGATGGGGCCCCGAGGACCTACAACCTGGGAAGGTACCTATGCTGCGAGAGCGGGTGATCATCTGGCCCACTTCACGGTACACAAGGTGCAGGAACTCCTGGGCCTTTTCCCACAGGCCCTGCCTTAGGCTACTGAGGCCGCACACAGAGACGAAGGCCACTATGGGGCTGTACAGGAAGAGCGTGAAGAGGCTGCCGCGCTGTGATTGGTCTAAAGAAAGAAGGGGGAGGGGTTAGTAGAATATACATATTACAATATCTACCAAGTCGTATGGAACTGACAACTGTTTTCAAGATAACTTAGTTTGTTTTTCTTGTAAGGTGTACATTTGTAGTATGAGATGTGTTGAATATTGATATTATTTTGGACTGATAAGCAAGCAAAACAATTCTCTACAAATATATGTGGAAATCTACAGAAACAGTTCATGATAATACTTCAAGGGCCAAGTACCAGCACTAAGTGCAGGTTTACGATGTAAAAACTCAGGAATCAAACAAAGATTTTGCTTAGAGGAAAAGTTTATCCTTAAAATGGAATCGAACAAGAACACCTAGGTACCTTAAAACAATGTAACAGTCTACAGACTTCACCACTCCACTGACTAGTCTATGTCACCCCTAAAAAATATGAAGCAGCTGTACTGGTGACTGAATCTCTGGTTTTTCACACCCAAAGCAGTGAAGTGACCCACATACCTTTCCACTGCACCCCTTATACTGCTACACTGCTTCCTTACCTGCCGGTCCTGACATCAGCTGCACTTTCCGCATTTATACATATACTATACACTTTTAATTTATAAATTGTGACTTTGCTATTTTGGACTTCCTCTGCTGGCCCCTGGAGGCTGGGCTCATTTGAGTCGGGTTCCTCCCAAGGTTTCTTCTTCTAGGGAGTTCTTTCCTTGCCATCGTGGTCTCTAAAACTTGCTCACTGGGGGCTTTCGGCAGGGACAAGGTAAAGTGCTTTCAGACAATGTAATGTGAAATTGTGCTACACATATAAAATTGAATTGAATTGAATGTTAAATAATTGCTGTAAGAAGCCACACATACAGAAAAGGACAATGCTGTCCTTCACTCCCACTTGGAGGGTAGCCAGACTCTAGGTCTTATCCCACATCTGCACAATGCAGTAAGACCTGCATTCTTCCACAAAGAAAGTAGTGGCTCTGACCACAACATCAGCTACACAGTGGCTGGTCGGACTGGTGTGGATTTTCTATACTATGGGTGCAGGACAGGGAAAAACTCAAAATGGGGCACCAAGACACACACACACACACACACACACACCATTCAGCAACTCCACTGCACCTTAGCATATTTTTAGACAGTTGGAGGGAAACTAGATGCCAACCCCAAACACTTAACACTTAAATTCTGGGTACATTCTTGAACGCAGTTCTCCATAAGTACGAAGCAACTGCTCTAACCACTGCGCCGCCAGGAGGCGCCGCTGTGCTGCACAACAAAAAGGTACTCAAATTCATACACTGCACTCCAGAAAAATAAAAGTGTTAAAAGTGCATGAACACTACAGTCACCTTGCAGACTCTTGGGATAGACTGTGGGTGACAGCAGGCACACCAGTGGCTGTCCGAAAAGATTCAAGAAATTCTGGTGAAGGAAAACACACAAAAAACAGTGAGTAACTGCACAGATGGTCCTGTCCCATTCACTAACTTCTGCACATAATAACAGAATAGGAGGACAGACTGGACTCCTTATGTGCTGGATTTTAATATGTGCTTGTTAGATAGTATGTACAGGCATTGTCTTTTGGAATGATACCGGAATTTGTTGCTAAACTTACTAATGGGTAAATAGATTTCATACCCTGGAATTAAACTGATGGGTTAAAACACATCAGCTATGGGTAGCTAGGGATCTTGCCTCTGTAAGGTACATAATATCAAAATATCAATTAGAAAATTCTTTATACGAAAAGGTGACATATTGATATATAAAACCAGGATATATCCAGATTGTAATACTTAATGCTGGACACAAGGTGGCGCCTGGACATACCGTTCATTAGCCACAATTCATAGTTGGGATGATGTTATTTTGAAAAACACTACAGCTACCAAAGGTTTTCTTTTAAGTTTCATAACATTAATTGATCCAGTTAAATATCCACTAAAGTTGCTTTGAAAAGATATCCCCTAAGCAACTAAATATAAATAAAACAACTATTATAAATTAAGATCTGATAAAAGTGTTTCTTTCGTAAGACATACACATTGGTTAATAGCTCGTGTCCCCCTCACCTTGTAGGCCATGCTGTTGGATGAGTCCACAACAACAAAGAGGGGTTTCCTGGTGAAAGGATACAGGTCACCTGGATGGAGACTGAGACAGACGAGGGAGACACGTCACCAGGGTGCTGGGGGAACCAACTGCTGTACCCCCAAGGAAGCTAGTCAACCAGAGCAGCCTGAGCAAAAATATTCAGCTTTCTATACAGGTTCAACGACCAGCCACAGATAAAAACAGTCCCTAAACAATGGACACAGGGATGGACAGCATTATTTCCCATGATTCAATGCCGATTTTCTATTCCACGCCATGCTTTGCTTAAGGCAAAGGTGCAGGTGCTCCGTTTGGGTCTGCTGTGGCTGATTCCAGGCCTCATTCTCTCACCAGTGCATCTCTTTCTCTGCCTGGTTTCTCCGCTGGACCGTCTCCCCATTGACCAGGTCACGGTTGTTGCTGGTGAGGACTCCCCCTAGGTCGTAAGGCCCTGCGAAGAGGGGCGGGTTAGCAGGATGCACATACTTGAAGATCTTGTACAGATAGACACCGCAGGCATCCCTCCTACTCGAATCCACACCAGTGGAACAAATGGTCTCACAGAGGGAAAAGTATGTCGGGCTACATCAACTAAGGATAAAAACAACTGATGTATTCAGTTAATGATGCCAGTAATTCCACCATGAGGCAGGGCTGCCCATAAGGGGGTAGACTTTCAGGGGCCCAGACTCTAGGGGGCACCCATGAGCATGTGAGCATGGCTAATTGGAGCTTTGGCTTGGAGAATGGGGGGATTATTCGGTAGAATTTCTCACGGGACCAACCATGCGTTTGCATGGCCCAGTCAGACAGTCCCTGAGGAAGACCACGGGGAAGAAGGACTTTTTTCTGATTACCAGAGAAGGAACTGGAGAAAACTAACAGTGAGGCCTAGATGAGCCACATAGAGAAGCTCGTGAACCGAAGCCAGGAAGGAAAAGGGCAGGGAGGGTCAGCGGGTGACAGCTCACATGCTGTAGCTAATTAGCACCGCCGCTAACGATCGGCCACATGGCTGGCAGGCCGCAGGAGTCCATCATCTGACGCTGTGGCCCAGGAGTAGTGGATGGAGGCTTCACTCCTGTACCACACAGTACCATACCAGCGCCAAAGAATGACCGAACGAAACGCATACTGCAGAGTGGAAATCTGACAGAAAATGGGGATTGTGAGACTTGCTTGAGTCTTGGTCCTCCACAGTCTGGTGTGGGTGCAGGGCAGCTGAAATGGCCGGAAAGTGCTACAGCATACCGTCATATTCCCCGCGTCCATTGGGGAAGACTCCAGTGGCAGAAAGGTAGAGAAGCAGCACGCTATTCGCTGGCAGCTCCTGAAACAGGAAACATATTGCCCAATCACAGGTCAGGTTACAAAGACGTTGCACATACGTGTGGTTGTATAAAAAGGTAGAATCAGGCTCAATCACAAATCAAGATACAGAGATTCTACATGTACATGTGATTGCCTGAAGAGGTAGAATCAGGCTCATTTTTATCACCTATTTCTGGCTGTAAAACTGCTAAAAATTACAGCATACAATTAAAATGAAGTATTTCACCAGCGGACCATATAAATTTGTCCAGAAAGTGTTTAAGATCCAGAGAGCAAGAGAATATATATTAAAGAGGAGAGACAGGAACAGGAACACTATGGCAACAGAGCAGGAGCCCATTTATATGCTACAACTCCGGTGACAGGAAGGTTCCCTGGGGAAAGAAGATAGAGAAGCGCATTCTCCAGCAATGGAGACGCTGCTCTTTTGGCTGTCTTCCTTCATAAAAGCCCAATGACCGGGCAATTGCCTGCACTGTTGTAGGCAGCTAAACACCTTAATACTCTTTTCTGTTGTAGCATTGTGGATGCCTTATAATTGCCTTTATAAGTATCATTATATCTGGGACTTTAATTGTCATTGTAATCAGCGGTGTAATTGTAATTGACATGAAATAACACTGCAATTGGAACTGACACTATAGACCTAATTGCCACTGAAAATGTAATTGGCATGATAAGTGAATAGTAATTGGCACTGTGAACTGCATGTTAGCTGGTACTGACCTTGAAGGAGGCAGATAAGAAGGTGTACACCTGGCTGAAGGTGGGTTTGTACAGCAGGTACTTGTGAGGGTTCTCCCGCTTAGGTGGCTTCTCACTAGGTTCCTGCTGGACATCAGGAGAACTCATGGTTATGATTGTGGTCTATGATTGAATCCATTTAGTGTCTGGACAGTGAGTGTGGTGTAGAGTTTATGCATCATATATATACATTGTGTGTGTGTCTGTATAACGTGTTTGTAGAATATGTGTGTGTCTATGTCTGTCTGTGTGGGTTTGCATATATCACATTTGAGGACCAATTTGTCCCCAAAGTGTAGTAAAACCTGAAATTTCCCTACTTTTGGGGACATCTTTTGAGGTGCCCATTTGCAGTTTTATAAAAATCTGTGAATGCAATCAAAAAAGTAAAAATGCCAAAAGTCTTGTATATGGGTTGGTTACTTATGGTTAAGGTTTGGGTAGGGGTTAAGGTTGGGTAGGGGTTAAGGGTGTCATGATTGGGATGAAGGTTTTTCCCGTAGAAATGAATGGTCTCCATTTAGATAGGCATGCCAACTGGTGTGTGTGTGTCTATGTCTGTGTGTGCGTGTGTGTGTGTGTGTGTACATGTGCTGTGCTTACCAGGGTGCCGGTCTTGTTTGACTGTGTTGCCAAGGTCACCGGCTCCCTCTCCAAGGCTTGCAGCATCCGGAACATGTCGATGGTCAGCTCGCTGAACTTCACCTGGTGAAGAGAAAGGTCTTCTGCTCCAGTGCCGCCCACATGTTTCTGCAGGACGTCACTCTGCACAGCTGCTGAGAAAAGGCCCCACTGACAATCACAACGAACCTCCCTGCCTTGGTGGGATACCTGATTGTTGCAGTTGCCGATGATGAGAGCGTCGGCCAGGGCGAGCTGACCAACCACCATGCCCGGCTCCAGCTGGGGCACGCCCCCTTCATGCAGCCGGTTGGATGTGATCACGACCGCGTTGTCATTGGTCAGTATCATCACTGGGTCAGCCTGGGTCCACACAAATTCACGCACACCCAGATACACACAGATAAAACCATTCAGACACAGGCACACAGACATGCAAAAAGAGGGTCTAAATTCAAATAAAAAGAAGTTCTCTTACAGATCTTCTTGCATCTCCCACTAAATCCAAGGGTCTAATTGTCAGCCAGAACTAAACTGTAAATCCCTATACTGAGATCCATCCACAAGTGGGGAATCAGTGTCTGTGTGAGTCAATGTCTGTGTGAGTCAGTGTCTGGGTGAGTCAGTG
>JABFEB020000040.1:3587461-3603393 GCA_019775895.2 Stomatorhinus ivindoensis
CCCCAGAACAGCCACATGTTCCGAAATCCCGGGACAGCCACAGGGTCTGACACCCCAGGACAATCACAGGGTCCGACACCCCAGGACAATCACAGGGTCCGACACCCTGGGACAGCTACGGCCAACCCAACACATCTGAACGCTGTGCATTTCACAACCATCCACTGATGTTCAGGCATTTCTCACAGAGCTGTTCCTACATGGGGCCTTGGTATTACGGCCCCAAACACTGCAGCTGCCATGTGCTGAATCCTGAGTTGAATTAAAAATGATAAAGATCCCTCTCATGTTACTTCCCCCCCCCCCCCCCACCAGTTCACTACCCATCATGCTCCAGTCCTTCTATACAGTTTTCCACTGGAAAGACCCCTGGTTCTTTCTGGATCAGATGAACAAATGACAAACACACATTTTGGATCTTAGGCTGTGTTGAAGGGAGACAATCCAAAAGTGCAGGGGGAGGAGGGAGCTGGACCATCAGCCAGCCAGCAGCACAGGATGAACTTCCAGGCCTCTGTGGAGGTACAGTATAGGCTGTCCTACGTGGCCTTGTTCGTGGAGGCCCAGGACCACAATGTGGTGTGATGTACTCAGTACCACACCACACATATCCAGGAATCAGTGCCCTCTGCGGAAGAGTCTCCCTTACTGCACTGGGCTGTTGGTGTTTTATTTTCTCTAGAGGGAAGGGTGCCCCCTACTGGCGGCAATAACAGAAACTCGTTTTTTCACACCCAAATACATGCAAGCTCTAAACAAATCCAATCTAGATCAGCTTCAGGAGTCTGGTAGGCAGGTGTGTCAGGGTGTTACATCTGCTGGCTGATGGTCACGATCCACCCCAAAATATGGGTTGCTCGATGGAGACTGATTGGCTGTAAGGGAATCATGAGCTGAGAATTATGGGTGATCAGGAATAAAAGTCACAACAGTGTGTGCCTGTGTGAGGTGGTGCGGGAACGGCAGAGAGCTACGTGGGGATGACAGCGGAGCCAAAGGCAGCTGGTAAATCATCACAGCGGAGGGGGGGGGCAGACAGAAGGTGGCTGGAAGTGACTTACAATGACATGAATAAAGACACAGTGCAAAGAAAGAGAACCTTACAGGCAGCTGAGGAATAAAGTAAGACACAGATACTCCATCCCATCTAACTGAAGAACATCAGCCAGTCGAGCCTCTTTCACATAAAGAGTGATAAACAGGCCTGTGCAAAACATAAAACTAAGGAAGCTACCCCCCCTCCCCATTTCAGGGCATACCACTGTACGGTGTATGGTAACTAGACACTGATCTTACAAAACTAATTTACACTGATGGATTTAGAGAGATTTACAGCTGGGGCCAGAACTCTCAGCTCAGGCTGTTCATTTTGAAAAATAAAACTTATTTTGATGGCTCTGTTCATTTCATCTCTCAGATGCATCCACCCCAAGCACAAACACGACATAACAGAGACCCAATCACTTCCTGTCAAAACAAAGCCTCTTCAGCTAGCTGGCGTGTTGCTACGATGGGCTCCATGGTTACCGCATCACCTCTGTGTTAGGAGACTGCCTTTCTGCAAACAAAGTCCCTATTCAAAGGACAGCCTTCATTACCCTGCTGGTCCTGACTTCATCCTAATACTTCCCATCCCACTTGGGAATGCTTTCCTCAGGTCACCTACACAAAAATTAAATTATATGAAAATGTTATTACTTCAGAAAGCATAAACTGTTGGGAAAAAAACACATTTTAATTCTATTTTATTTTTACCTGATGCTAAAAATAAGAAATGAAGCGACATGCGATGTTTTTTAAGGCGTGAACACAGAGCATTTCTTGTTTACCTTCTTCTGTAGCAGTGGAGAAACAAAGCTGGTTGCTAAGCGATGAAGGTACTGGCACCCTGTTAACCCCCCCCCCCCCTGCACCCTGCCCCAAGAATCCCCATACATCTCACTGTTGCGTCACAGCCACCTGGATTAGCCATGTGAAGCCATGGTCACTGACTAAGCTAACGAACAGATCTGACAGTTACCAAACCAGAGAGTCGCCATACTCCATACCAGAGAAAGACGAGTATGCAAAGGAAGGAACGTCAGATCCCACCCGAAGCTTTCATTATGCTGAGCTTGTGCCACTCAATGTAGAACACATCTATCCTATTCACTGACGTTATGTCAAAACAAACAAACAGGTACACATACTCGTGATTTCAGTCAACCGTATATCATTTATGCATATCTTAGTAACCTCATAAAAATGCCTGTGTCTTATCCCTTCAAGATTTAATGTTAATTGAATTCGGTGTTTTGGTAAGAAGTTAATGTGGGGAAATGACCCTACTTGCACTGGTGAGGTAGCCACGAATGATAACATTTGTAATAATGTGGAAGTTGAACAGACCCTCATTATGGGAGACGAGAGAATTAAAAACGCCAGACAAAACCCAATACTTACAATTAACAAACACATAGCCAAACCCTAAGACAACAAATCCGAGTCCTGACAGATGAAGCTTTTAAAAACCTTCGCAGGGAAATAGGATCCAGCCACTTCGAACTGGGTTTTGCTCGAAGGGTGTGAACGGCTGCATGCCTGAATTCATGTCATGAATGTGTGCAACATGCTTTAATAATAAATTTGTGTGTGGAATATTGTAAATCGCATGCACTGTGTGAAAGGCGGTAGATTACGTGTGAAATGATGTAAATTTGAAGAGGACAGAGAAGTGATAAATCTTTCATTAAAACGCTGTGGACCACATGTTTACTATATAACCGCGACTCCAAAATGCAAGTAGATCCGTTGAAATTTATTACACATCTGCACTGAAACGCTGTTCTGCAGCTTCTTTATGAAAGAAACTAAGGGACAAAACGGACTGGGTGCTGCCTGATCGCCTTCGGATATTCGCGCGATTCTGTTGGCGTCAACCCTTTTTTCGTGCACATGTCGGAAAAACAAGCCTAGATTCATTCATAAAGTTTTTTCAAGAGCGACCTTTTGAAATCGCATCTACCGAGCAGGAAGGGGCATGATGGAGCATGTGCCTCCATTGGCAAGGCAGCAGACGTTTTCTTAAATGAAGAAAAACGAGCGGTGGTGGATTTTTCGCTTTCACGTCTCGTTGCATCATCACTGGCTCCTGCAAACACTTGGTATCAGTAACACAAAAAAGACGTGAAGGGCTGTGATATATTTAAATAAGTGCAGCGGAGTCTGGCGGGCTGAGCTAAATCTGAGCTATATTACATTTTTGTGCTTTTACCACCACACTTTCAACAAGGAAAAACAGTCGAGATAAAACAAGATTTTAAAAAGAAATTCTGGTTTCGATTACAATACCACAGCATACGAACTGATTACAGCAAAAGATAGGCATTTGCTTACAACAGAAATACAAAGAATGTAAGCGTTTCTCCCATTCAGTTTTCAAGAATATGATTTTAATTTCTTTGCCTACATAAACCATGAACGATTGTTTGCTTCAAGTGCATGTGTTGGTTCTCGTGTATACAACGAGGCGCATTTAACTTCCAAAGCTGCTTTCGCGTATAAAATAAGCATTGCGAGAGAGCATCCCTGCAAACCGTCATGCAAACATGAATCTTTTGCAGGTCGACAGGCGAGCGCGATGCCCTCCATGAACTACAGCGTTTCAGCGGAGTCCACGTAATACAAGAGATCGAGCCATTTTTTAGCATGTTGAATTTGCTTTGTATAAAACTAAGGGAAGATACTACACATGACCGCGTCTTGAGCATAGTCACACCAACGAGGATCAAACACTAACAGTACTGAAAAATGCACACAGAACAGTTCATGCATAATGTAGAGAAAAGGTCATGCAAGAAAAAAACGTAAATTAATCCACATACCGCTTTTAGGAGAGATTAAGAGCGGCAGTCAAATTAGCTTGCAGCCCTGTGGATACTGTAGGACAAAAAAACGGCCGGGTAGTGTAAGCGCAGAACAGGACTGGATAAGCCCAGCAAACCACAGTTTATAGCCAGTTAGCGGTGTCTAATGATGCCATTACCGTGACGTACAGACTACGATTATTTTACGGTTATGAACACAGCATGTCCCCGCAAACATGCGCCGCCGACGTTAATAAGCCTAAAGGTGAATGCTTTGCGTCTGTGATATTTGCATAAATCTCTGCGGCGCATCAATGTAAATAAGAGAATCTCACGTTTTAATCACTGTTCTAAGGAATCTAGCGAAAGAGCATCTCTCACAAAACTACTAACTTCCCATTCACGTAACCACTATTAATGAAAAAATGTATTTACCAAAAACGCAGTATACACATATGGGAGATTTTTTTTTAAAAATTGTGTTCGGTAAAAGAAGCAAACTATATATTTTTTCGTATCGTACTTTTCACGTTGAAATAAAGACAGTATAACTAGTAGCCCATGAACTGTCTATACGTAACCTTGGTGCCAACTGATGCAGTTTCGTCCAGCTGCGGCGAGTGGCTGAATGTTTCTCGTCCGTTTATCGTATCCGCCCTTCGTTTTCTGTTTGGACCAGGATTATGTCTATAAAGTTCAGCAGCTTCTCATTGGCCGTCAAACTCGTCTGTCAAGCCTATAAGACACAGCGCTGTGTACCTTCTGCACATCTGGCAAGTTTAGTGGCGATAAATGACGCCGCGGCACCATTCGGTGGCCGCTACGTTGCCGAAAAACATAATGCAGTTGTATGTCATTGACTCTTTAGCAAGAGTTTATGCATACCGCCTCCGTGACCTCCAACAAAAAAACTCAGGCACCAAATTTATTATAAAGATGTTTAATTTTCAATATGCAAGCACTACTTTTGCAGTGGCACTGTAATAAAGCTGCAATAACTATTACAATATTTTTTCCTGTACAAATACACTATGCCTCATCTGCACCTCTCAGCCATTAGTAAGCATTTTTAATATGACTGAATGGATTCTGTCAGCAAACTATCGCTGGAGCACAATAATCCTGCCACACAAAACAGCACACTATTTCCTGTAGTAGCTTACCTCATAGTAGGCCTATGTCTGCATTGGAGACTATATTTATATGTATACTTACAAATTATATCATGAGAGCTGCATTTTTTTAAATGAACCACAACCGTTCACATATTTTGTTTAGAGCAAAGCTACAATGTCACCAGACTAAAGTCCCACATCCTGCAACTCTCATTTTCTCCTCAAGTCATGACCGCTTTCAACGCAGAGACTTAACATCTTCTTTGCACGTAAACCAGACTCATTTCATGGCCGCACCACTAGCTTCAGGATTCGAGCAAAACAACAAAGTGCGATGAAGTACCATAGCAACAGGTGTGACCGTCACAATGGTAGTACGAATAACAAAGGAACACCTAACCTCCACATGGTTAAGGACTGATTTATCATAGAGCAATATAATAAGAGGCCTGCATAGCAAGGAGAAAATGTACATGAATGACGGAAAAAGAAGCATTTCCACGTTACTGGGTGATACCAGAAACTGTAAATTCTGCGATTAAAAACAGCATAATTTAATAACATTAAACCTTAAACATTCAGTGGAGAACAGAAAAATGGTGATATCTACATCAGCGGCCTGGGAGAGAGGGTGCGTTAATGACTCTCAAACTTAGAGGAAGTATGGTGTCGTCGTCCTGGGTGGGATGACACGCTCCGAGTCCGGCACGGCGCGAAACAGCTTAGGCTCCCGCGTGCCGGCGTCCTTGAACACCATGATGGAGGCGATGTTCCCGCAGCGGTAGCAGTAGTTGGGTGCCGACCACACCGTCACCAGCTTCTCGTCAAACATGAACTTGTAACCCTCATGGACGAGCTGGTGGGCGCGGCAGATGAGCTTCAGGTTGTTGATGTGGACAAACTGCAACGGGGGGGGGTTAAAAATGATGACACAAAATGAAGGATCACAAGACAAATACCAGCCATGTCCACAAGAGCTTTTAGCTTTCTGAATTTGGTTTGCATCTAACCTCATTTGTGACCTTAGCTCCAAAGAGCCAACCAGCTCCCCTTGGGCTAATAGCCCATGTGTCCACATCCTCCGGGTCTGACCACACCAGATCGCAAAAGGCCCCTTTGTGCGGGATCTCCTGGTTGCGCTCAATGGTACGGATCTGATCCAGGGTCTTGATGTCGGGCGACAGGCCACCGTGCACACACAGGATCTGCTCGTCCAGAAGCTGTACCAGGAGACCATCGTCATCAAACGACCAGAGCGAGAGGAGGAAAGGTCTCATATCTACCAGTTATGGAGCCAAACTCACGTCAAAGACAATTTACTGCAAGGAACAAAGATTCTTAATGAATCTTAATCTTTTTGGTGATGTTGGTGTTTCAGATTCAGATGCTTTATTGTCATTGTTGTTTCCACAGCAACAACATTTTTAAAGGTGCATCCTCTCCAGTGTTCCTTAGTGCATCCCTTAGTGTAGCCAAATTAGCCCCTCCTCTTTGCATTATAGCTGGTTTAAAGTCGCAAAACCTGCACCTGTTTTCCTGTGCTGTCTTGGATGGGTTCCGACCTGTAGTACAGCCCTGTAGACTTCAGACTGTACACACCTGAATCATCAAAAAGTCACTGCATCATAGCATTAATCAACTGCTATACTCACGGCTGCCACTGTAAGCATGTCAAACACTTTTGTGCAGTATCGCCAAGCATTTGCGTTTCCATATTTGGTTTGGCACTCATCTAGAAGACAAGAAGGCAGATTTCAGGATAACACAAGAATCTATCTACACCTAAACACTTTTACTGGACTCAAACCACATTGGCACATGCAAACTATACCAAAATGCCAGCAAGTCACGGGCAAATGCCAATAACATTTAAAGCATCACAAAAGATACCGAACACCATTAAAGCTATTTTGCCACAATATGTAGACTATAAGCTTGCTTTCCCGATTATCAAGAATATTTTATTTGCTTTCATAGAAAAATCACATTTAAAAATGATACTCTCCACCAGTTGATACATTAGAATCAAACTGACGGCTGTCAGCTGCAGTTAAGGCTACAAGCATGGATTCTCTGTATTTTCCACCTTTCACTCTGATCTTTTTAGGGATAACTGGGGTGATTTGTGGTGGCAGCTCCCCATGTACCGTGACACCAAAAAGCGGCGAAACAACCTCACCGTAGAAGCCGTAGACCTGTGTGATCTGTCGGCTCTCATGGTTTCCCCGCAGCAGCGTGATGCGGTCAGGCCACTTGGCTTTCAGCGCCAGCAGGTAGGTGAAGGTTTCCAGACTGTAGTATCCCCGGTCAACAAAGTCACCCTACGAGCAGAACATCATGATCCGGAGAATCAGGTCATGCAAAATGCTCCAGAACAATCTGCGGTCGCTACATTAACAGGCAATAAAAATGACAAGAAATAACATTTCAACAGAATCCATGAATGTGATAAAAAATCTTTTTATAGACAGGAGCTGGCATGGTATAACTGTCTTCTGCCAGGTTCAGAATAACCAAGTTCGGTCAAAAGTGATGTCAAATTGTAGAATGACAGCACAGAGCCATCTTCGGACAACACAATAACCCACACAGGCCAGCCCGACAAATTTCAATACTCACCATAAAAATATAGTTTGTGTCTGGAACCTGCCCCCCAGTTCTGAAAAGTTCACACAGGTCATAAAACTAAAAGCAGTAGGGCAGAAGGTTAAGAAAACAGGGAACAACGTCAGTCCAGCTGATACTGTTAATTAATCGTGCAAAAAAAAAAAACATTAAATCATCATCTTGGATTAGAAGGCCATCGCCTACCTGCCCATGTATGTCTCCACAGACTGTGACCGGAGTGGAGACGGGCTGCACATTGGACTCCTCCAGAAGAAGGTCACACACGTAGTCGCAGAGTCTCTGCAAAGGATGGGCCATCCAGGGCTCAGTCATGTCGCAGTATAGCCGATTTTAACACGTCCACCCCCAGAAGTACCTTTCCGGGTCTAAATCACACACACCAGCACATGTACCAGCGCCGCCACGAAACACGCGTAAAGCACACACACGAAGTACTTGCAAGGTCTTGCAAGTCGTCGTCTTGAATGCAGAACGAAATAAAGCATAGTAACATTTGCATGGTAAATAAACCCACTGCATCATGACCACCCTGTTTCTACCCAGCCAAGTGCCATCGTAGCAAAACTACAATTTGACAGCAAAACAGCTGCACATAACCCATGATTTCCAACGGCCCTGATAACTCCCTGAAACAAGTGTGATCGGTTATCTTTCCAAAGCAGCAGTCTACGTGCGTATACACAGCTGTCATTTCTAAGTATCTGTTTCGCTGAACGCCATGTACGTCCGTTTCACAATGCAATGCATGCCAGCGCAACCGAGGAGCTGCCGTTACGTAATTATTTTCGCGAAACGAGAAGAGCTCATTGCTCACCTTTAAATCGTTCTCGGGTAGGTATTTGCATTCCCTCGCTATCTCCACATATTTATCCAAGTCTAACGGCGCCATCGCGTCCACCGTTGAAGATGCGGGCGACGGTGACCTCTGTACGTCACATCCGCTTTCTTATCCCCCCTCCAATCTGTCGAAAAAAGATTTTACTGCAAGCGATGTTTGTGTTGTTCAGGTATTCAGCCTAAATTAAAGCCATCCTGTCACGTGCGTTTGAATGCTAAATCCAATACAAAAGCGAGGATGTCAAGCTTGCTAAAATGAAACACACACACTGACACACATACATATACAATATCAGAGCAAATGGTGATGCTTATTGGCCAGGAAGCGGCGCGGGCATAACCCATCGTCTTAACTAAGTATACCTCGTTTTTATGGTGTCGGTTTCCTGGTGGGTATTTACCTTTATGTATCGTGTTTCTTATACTCATTTGACACTATCATCGGGCTTTTGCACAGTCTCAGACTAAAGGTCACAAAATTCATATTTCTCTGGGTGCTCTGTTCTCTCCCTAAAAACATTTGGGTTAGGGTGAATTGGTGGCTCAAAATTGCCTGATGCGTTTGTATGTGTCCGAGAGGTGGAGTTATTTTATTTCAACCATGCAGCTAAGTATAAAGACTCACAGTCACAGAATAGGCAGTAACTGGTTGGTTGAAACAAAATCCCGGTCTGGATTTTCACTTTCTGGACCTGAACTATCCACCTCTGGTGGGTCCTTGGATGGATGGGTCCCCCGCCTTCTTTCCTGTGCTCCCTGGAATGAGTTCCAAGCTATCCGACAGGATGGATGATATGCGTTAATTTATTCAGACACCTAGAATTGCGTGCATGGTAAAGAATGCATCCTCTGTGACTTGGCCGCTGACGAAGAAACAACTCTATATTCATGTTCTCTCCTGCTGTTATTATTGTCATAACAATTTGCAGAATCACTGAAGCTATTCAAAGTTCAGGAGGTTACAAGAGTACTACGGCAGTACAGCAGTACTCTTGGGACCTGAACCGAGCAGACTTTGGGTTCTGTGCATGGGCGTGAAGTATGGAAGGTGGGTTGTAACCCCCCCGCCTCCCAATAATCAAAACCAGCCAGTACAACCCCCTAGATCCCCTTAAAGGGGTGGACACCTCAACCCCCCCCTCCCCCAACGCTCAACCCAAAGTTATACCCTTGGTTCTGTGAATTGTTAGAATTTTGTATTTCTTTAGATACACGTAGTGGATAAACATTGTATGAAAAAGTCTTTACTCACTGTGCTTTATAGCGCTATATGTTTTTATTTGTTTTGGAGGCAGAGTGGCTCATTGGGCTAATCCTGTGTCCTTGTAATCACAAGGTCGCCAGTTCACACCCAGTTTCACCATGTCTGTGGGTCCTTGAGTAAACCCCTTAATCCCCAGCTTCCTGGGTGCCCCAACAGGTGGCTGCCCTTCACAGACAGCAAGTTGAGGGAGGCTTAAAAAGAATTTCCCCACGGGGACAGTGAAAGATTGATTATTTGGCCTGTCAATGAATAATCAAGTATTCGATACCTGCTACTCACACGAAATTTCGTACCAGAAGATGGCGCTTTTGGGCCGCTGAGATTCTCGGGGCTGTCCTGTGCTGTAATTATCTGTACAGCAGTAGATTCTCAGAGTATGAACATTATCTGTGCAGAAGCTTTGGCCGAACTTATAGGCCTTTCTCATTTAATGGGACGATACATAAATTGTTTTTTTTTTCAGTTTTACATTAAGTAAACAGGGAACCTCCAATGAATATTGCGAATATCATAATTACACCATTACAATATAGACGTGAATTATGAAAACACCTGAGTCGTGCCCCATTTGACTAAGGTAATCTGTTACACTTTCGCCCGATTTCCCTTAAAGCATGTATTTCTTAGTATCTAAAATTAATTATAAAACTTTTCTAATATTAGGGAAATCTATAGCTGTACGAAATAAATTAAGAAAATTAATGTGTTATTTATGTTTTTGATAATTTACCTTAAAACTAACCTCAGCAGGCATGCAGGTTCAATCAGACTTTGTTTGTGTGAATTATCTCCGCAAATAATGAATGACCTTGATTAACATGAATCTACCAATTTGCGCTGTTCTTGTGTAAGTTTTCCAGATATCGCTGATTCTAAACAGGTTGGTATATTTAACACACGTCACTCCGGGTCCTGGCTAGGAATGTTTCTGTATTTATTCAACTGGCCAAAGGCTTTTCGCGGAGATGGAAGTGAACTGGACTCCGCCATTCAAGCCATTGATACTGTCGACTACGTCCCTCGCGATTTTCATTGGTCCATCTGAGTGTCCGTTATCGGCTGAGCACGTGAGGGGGCGGGGCTCCTGTGGGAGCGTAGTAGAGTAGTGAGTCTGTCATTCGGCGTAGGAGTAGCCGTTAGAGCGGGCGGCGCGCGCTGCCTGGGCAGACGTCCTACTTGAAAAACAAGTTGTCCTTATCAGGAGCTGAGTGGGAGAAGCTGGAGATCGGCACGAACTATAAGCTTCCCGAGAAGGTGACATATTCCGGCAACTGCATGGACAGTTAGGAATACCATGAAGTGCACATTCCTAATTATGTTCGTGAAGCCGAGTTTGTATTTCATTTTAATTGTATGCATTGGGTTATACGAGGCTGCACCGCGAGTCAGCAGAAGCGATGTGCCGTCTGTTGGAAAGGGGTCCGTTTCATTCCCCGGGTCCACCGTGAGACCGACCAACTCCAGCACAATGCCCAACCACCTCCCGGAGGACAGGATCGGACCGGCCACTTTTTTTGCGCTGACACCGGCTCCAACCACCGTTTCTACTGGGACTTTTGGAAATAGAGTGCGGCATACTCTTGCCACTACACGAAGCACCGTCACTCTAACCCCATCGGGCACTAAACCTGCAGCTGAAGCTAGAAACGCTACAGAAACTGCGATAAAACAGACGGGTGAAGCCGTTCCCGTACCATCACTCACTGCAGCGGCGTCCCCTAAGAACTTAACTACTGCCCATGCGACACCGAGGGACGCAGTGTCGCTGGTCCCCGAAATGACCACCAAAGCAGGGGTTCAGGAGAGCGACGACCCACAAATTACCTCCATGACCGAGAGACAAGGTGAGGGAGAGTTTGAAACCCAAAGAAGGCAGAACCCGATATATGTCTTGTTAACAAAACCAAGCACACTATGAAGTCACTTGGTATTATGCAATTTATTTAATTAATGTCTTCCCGTCATACAGATGCTTTCCGTCTTCCCAGAAATAGCTTGTATTGTTATGACGTAAAGAGAAGTTCTGCGTTAAGTTTGCGTCTGCTTTTCACTTTTTGTTTGCACGAACAGCATAGGCTATAGACAAGCTGAGTTACTTGCGTGTTTGACCTTGGATAACTAACACCGCGACGCGTTCAACCAGATCTCGCAGAAATATGAATAAGTTCAGAAGATTAAGTGAAATTAAGTTTCAAACTCGTTATTCTGACAGCCTGATGAGAGAGGGATTTAATACCCCAGTTCTTAGCCATTGTCTTCTTGTCAAATTAATTTATTTGGGAAACACGTGTTCCTGTAATCTCCCGCAAGCATGTATACGTCCTCACATGCTCCCCAGGCTTCTGATAATATTAGTCGCCAGAACATTGTGCCAGGATTATTCGCTTACCGCGCTAAGCAACACCTGTGATGCTCATTTCTGTAACCACCCCGCAAGTAATCCCTAGCGATCGATTGCTTTTATAGCATACGGATGGCTATGGCAGTCCTCACGGAAAATGCCTCTCCGTGCATTCATGGGTGGCTGTCAGATGGAGCTGGTCCTTGCTGAGGGTTGAACTTGTGTGGGTTCAGGTCAGATGAGTTTCTGGCAATTGAAAGGATCAGCGGCTAAATCAAGTTTACCTGGGGCTTGACGTCTTTTTTTGAAGGAAGATAGACATAGGGCTAGAATACTCGGGGCTAGGTTTATACTTGGAGCCCTGAGTGATCGGACCTAACGGTGCCCTTATTCAGGTGCCAGGTGCAACAGGATGGCTGGGGTTCTGCTCCTCTACACAGCTTTTATTTGGTATCTTAGTCCTCTGGTATAACATTGTAAAAAAGTAACCAGGGCTGAGGTCAAACAGTTAGTATTTATCACGTTTTATATTGAGACTTGTAGTATTCAGAGTGTTTAAGGGCAGGGTAATATTTACAAAGCTGACAGTCAAGTTTGTATAACAAACGCGGTGATGTTTGGCTACCGGACAGAGTTTTGATCTGGGGACTTTGCGGTGATGTCAGTAAATTAACTTCTGCTGCCTATAGTTATATAATTATGAGGTTGTTCCCCCATTACTGTTTACTTGTTAGTTTGTTTTCTACTACAATGAAAAAAGGAACTAAGTGTAACATTGAATAATATACTTGGAGAGGGTTGAGGAGAGATTGCCGGTGCGATTTTGCGCTCAATGCCGTGCCTGGCAGCGCCGATCCACCGACAGCTCCGGCTCTTTGCTGGTCGCATTAAGTGAGCCCCGATTATAGTGTGCATTCAGTCTGCAAAAACAGCGTTGCGGTTAGGGCTAGCAGACTTTGCAAACCACTTTAACATCTTTTCGGATGACTTGTTTGCTTATTTTGTCCGTCCGTCTGTCTGTCAGTCCCTCTGCTCGGAAGCAATTTAACAGCGGTAGCAGTATTTGAGTTATTGCCAAAGCAAGGCAATGAGTTCGACCAAAACAATAAACATAAATCAGTTTCACAAACAAGCTTTTGCTGCTAGGGCAGCACGGAGGCTCAGTGGGCAGCCTTGTGGCTTTGCGTCCAGTACCATGGCTTTGATCCCGGGCTCTGTGTGAGTGGAGTTTTCTGTGTTTGAGTAGGCGTGTGTCCTCCCGTGGACTGGCACCGCGCTCTGGGTGTCCCCTGCTTCCTGGGATAGGCTTCTGGCTCTGGGCTATGCTTCTTAGCCTGAGTGGCTATGGAGAATGAATACACATTGAATGTGAATGTGAAAGAATAATTACAGCATGAATATTAATAGGGCCGGTGTGCGTACATATTTAATGACTGGTTATGTAACGCTTCTCTCTGTCTGCTCCAGTTGGACTGCCAGGTTGGCAGTACCCCTAGTCCCATCTTTCAGATGTCTGGATATTTGTAAGTCCTCCTTGTAATAGAGAATTTGGTGGAGTGTAGATGAAAGTTCACGAATCTTCATTTCTGCTATGTGACAACACAAGGCTTATTTGCTGGTATACCTGCCTCTCTTCTTCCTGGTTCAGCAGGTTGGTTTTGGTGACTCTTTCTGGTCTCTCTCTCTGTATTTTCATTTAACTTTTCTTTCTTATCGTACATCCTGTTAGATGAAATACCTTTTGACAGCAGGTCGTGTTTCAGTAGACGGACCCCTCCCCCAAAAGCAGCACCTACCCTGTACTGCTGCGCTGACAGTGCTCGCCTTCTTGGACAGAAATACCAAACGTCACGATTGATGATACAATCAAAATGCATGCAGTGAACCTAAGGAATCCTCTTTGCTGTGTGCCGCTCTTGCTTATTCCAGATGCATGATTTTGCTTCATCTTATTTGAAATGCAGTCACCTACAGGGTATAACCTGTGATTAATTTGAAGTAGGGAGCCACATTTGACTGGTGGGTGTTTATTCACCCCCCTCATGGAGTGGCTCTTCCTAAGTTGACTGCTTCCTCAGATCTGAACTAGCATATGACCAGGGTCTCTCTTGCACATCTGGGTCTGGGGGGGAGGGGGGTTTGATTCTCCTTCATTTACAGTGCTTCTGAATGCTGAATTTATGCATTTTCATATTTGTTCCTTGCTTGAGAAGCGCGTGTCTTGACTTGTTCTGCATGTCCGTTGCGGGCTTTGCCTCTGTTATTGTAGTGAAAGACATTTCTGATGCAGTCTGTTTCCACAAATAGCTTGATAACAATTTTGCGTTGGTGCAGGGAGGTGTGCGCTTTGTTTACACTTGACCTGGATTCTGCCGTCGATCTTCCATGTAAAACTGGTGCCTCGCCGGCCACCTGAAATAGTCACGCGCATATCAGTTAACTGTCACTCCCTTGCGGGTGGCTAAGCCAGCCATTCTGCACGGATGTGCTCTCGGTGCAGATTCTGGTTCATAGGCAGCTCATTGAATCATTGTGTTTCAGCTGTGAAGACCCCTCTCCTGACCCTTTGGGTGGTCCTTCGGGTTCATGGGGGGCAACCGTAATGCATTCACATTAGGGCATATTGATGTAGAAGGGGCTCATGCCTCGAATGCCAGGGCTGTCCTGCAGGGACAGATTTGTCCTATCTGGGGCCCCTGCTAGTGTAATGGCTGTTTGTGGCCAACGGGGGGCCCTCAGACGTCAGGGGCCCCAGACAATTGTGTAACTGGGACTTTTAATTTACTCACTCAGAGGAACTGTTCCTCTGCATGTGGCCTGCCCGCCTTCTCGGCATCCATCCCCTTAGTTGTGGCACACGTGAATAATGTGTCTCTCCCAGCCAGGTTTTCCTGGTTATTTATGGCACTGGGCTTGATTTTGGCTTGATATGTCCAAGGGAGCCTTTCCCCGGCTTACTGCACTCTTATTCTGAATAAGCAACATGAAAGATCGATGAACGGATATTTAGTTGTGAGACAGGAATGGAATAATTTAATGAAATTGGCTTACAGAGCAGTGTGAATGACAAAATGACATATCAGGGTGCAGCTGATAGGCTTCGCCGGTACGGAAGCTGGGAATTCCGAGCTGACCTTTAAAATACTTTCCCACTGTACTTTTCTTCATTTCGAGCATGCGGAGATCTGCATTATTTCCACCACTCTGTTATGACAGTTTCAGGCTGCCAGGAAGGCAGACGCTCTTTAAATACCACAGTGTCTCATACAGGGACACGGGCTCTTGTTCCTTCTGTGGTGCAGCACCACGGGCGGCTTTTGGCCACCGTACGGGTTGCCTGGTGCCCCAGCCTGCTGTTGAATAGGGGGGAGGTTAGGATTAGGAGAGGTTTCATTAATTATACACCAGGGAGCTCGGTTACCCTGAGGCGTCGAGAGAAGTCTGCGGTGGGGTTTGTATGGCTGATGTGGGGCTCGATTCAGCCTCGACCTGCACAGTTTTGCAGGTAAACTGCTTTTTGTCACTCGACAACAACTGTAATGATGTCACTGTTATATAAAAATAAATGAAAGAGCCGTCAAACTTTGTAGGATCCGCCTGTGGGAGGTGCTATTTGAATTTGAGCTCTTAAAAAGCCGTAATTGGTTACCAAGATTTGCAGAGTTCCCTGAATAGAGCCGTGTGGATCTTTGTTGATTTTGTAATTTTCATTTCTGTGTTTGGTTTCGTCTTTTTACTTCTGTAGGGTTTATTGACTCAATACCCTGGTACTAGGAGATCCGTTGGAATCAGGAGGTGTTGTGAGATGAAGGTTTTTGTTTTAGTGTATTAACAGAGGGGGTGTGATAAGCAGAGAGAAGGATGACTTTAATTTGTTTGTTTACTCAAAGGGGGGGGGGGGG
>JABFEB020000040.1:3665645-3678129 GCA_019775895.2 Stomatorhinus ivindoensis
GCAGCAGTCACGGGGGCAACAGTCACGGGGGCCTCAGGGGCAGGAGTCACGGGGGCAGGAGTCACGGGGCCTCAGGGGCAGGAGTCACGGGGGCCAGGGCAGGAATCTCTGGGACCGGGGCAGGAGTCTCTGGGGCCGGGGCAGGAGTCTCGGGTGCGGCCGGGGCAGGCGTCTTGGGTGCGGCCGGAGATGCGGCCGGGGTGGGCAGTGGGCGTGGCTGCCGGAGATGCTGCCGGGGCGGGCAGCGGGCGATGGCACCGTCGAGCGGGGAGGGACAGCTTCACCCTTTCGCCTGGGGGGTGTCGACTCGACGATCGAGGCAGCCGGCGATGCGGGCGTCGGCTTGTCAGCACCGCAGGCAGGTGACTCAGCCGGTGAGCGGGGAGGTATTTCCTCACCCTTCTGCCTGGCGGGTGCTGGGTCTGGACTGCGGGGGGGTGTCGGCTCGGCAGGCGTGCAGACAGGTGACTCACCAGGTGAGCGGGGAGGTACTTCCTCACCCTTTCACCTTTTCTTCTTCCTCCGGGCTGCTTTCGGCTCCGGAGGTAAGACCGCCCCCTGGAGCAGGGACTCTCCGTCTTCCGGGTCCTCCGAGGTATTGAGGGGGCGTGGCACACAGGAGGCTTTGACGGGTGGATCATGACAGTAATACTGTACTTAAATATTCAATTTTATTTATACAGTGTATTTTTACAACATTGTCTGAAAGCGTTCACTGCAGCATCTCTGTGGCTCGTTTTATGGTGGTTTATCATAAGCTTTGATGAGTCTATATAACACAAATCTGAATACTGAACAGCTTTAATTAGAAAGCTGACAAGTTACCAGTGCTTCCATACTTTGACCCGGCTTGCTAAAACGAGTCGATATTCCCATTTGGTAGAGAGAGACAAGGAAAATAAACAAGCATGCAAATGAAAATTATCGCAGCTGGAAAAATTATCAACCTCATTTTAATTATCATGCAATTAATTGATTTACCGTTCATCGCGACAGGTCTAGCTCTGGTGTTACAGTAAGGAACCATCCGGCTTCATCGCAGGGGTTATACAACAGCTAAAATGTGCAAAGTCTGTTTTCCCGAACAAATCAAAATTCATTTATCAATTGCACAACAATATAGCCACAAAAGAAGCTAATGAATGAATTTCCCTGATAGCTCCCTATAGTAAAGCAATACTATTTTTCTAAAAGTAAATAAAATTGTAAAAAATAGAAAATACAAATGTGCTATACTTGTGACCTGATTGGCTACCGAGCAGCCTAACTGCCTGAAGGTAGAAGCTGTTACCACAAGCCTGAACTGCACTACAAGGAGACGGTTTTTCATTGTAATTTATGAGAGCTGTATCTGTGCTGACATGGCCGTTTAATAGAGCAGAAAGCCAACCAAACCGAGCTGGCTGATTGGTCAAAATACAGGGAGATACCAGTGACCTGCGTTGGATTATTTGAATGAAAAAAAAGCACACTCTATATATTATTCATTATTAGTAGTATCACACATTACTTTGTATTGATGCATTCCCCTTAACTCAAATCATTTCCAGTCTCTTACTTCTAAAGAACAGCTGAATGGAATTGATTCAAAATGCTAATTTACCCAAGCAAATGCTAATTCCGCTAGTGTTTGATGTTGGCATAAGATGGAGATTCCCACAGACATTAAATTAGCACACAGTAAATCATGATGTACACCATGTGAACAGTAAATAAGTGTCCCTTCAGTTTTACGTCACTGTCATTCTGACCCGGCCACGCCTTAACTGAGCTGACCCTTCTGCAGCGGAAAACCGAAGCAAGCTGGAACCACGTTGTAGTCTCTTCACGGTGGGAACTGGGTACAGCCTGGTTTCTGTATGCCAATGGAAAAGCACCATTCTAGGGCAAACCTGGCTTGTGTAGATGTTCTGGATATCAGGCAGATCATAGCCATTGACAGTCTGAGTTGTCAGACTAGCGGTGGGTCGTGAAGTTGCTCTCCAGCTCCCTACGCTCCTCTGTTTCACTTGTCTTTATCCACCATGATATCCATTCAGCATTTCCTGTGACAGATTCACCACCTTCTACTGCAGCTGACGGCATTGTTCTTGTTTTTCTCCTTAGTCGAGCCGGCTATCCCTACTCCAGACCTCCAGCCAACCCAGATAGCGAACCGGGCTGTTGTGTTCCGCCCCAGCATGTCGTCTGGAGCCAATGGTACCAGCCTGCCCACCGTGGCCACGACCCAAGCCCTGCTGACCAGCCTGGGCAGTCCAGTCGACAATTCCACCTTAGCTGAAGTGTCCTGGACCCAGTTCAACATTGTGGTACTGGCCGTCATCATCGTGGTCGTGGTGCTGCTTACAGGCTTTGTGGGCGGGGTCTACACCTACCGCGAATACCAAAACCGCAAACTGAATGCACCCTTCTGGACCATTGAGCTGAAAGAGGATAACATCAGCTTCAGCAGCTACCATGACAGCCTGCCCACAGCTGACGTGTCCGGTTTGCTGGAGGACGAGGTCGCTGACGCTGTACCCAACGGCCAACTGGCCATCACGGGCCCCATGAGCGTCTACAAGGCATAGCCCCTGGCCGGGACCAGACCAAGCCCACCCACAAACTGTCTGGGGGCTCAGGGAGCAGACCGGGAACAATGGGCCAGGTATGAGGGGGAAGCATCCCAGGAATGGGGTTTGTGGCTGTACATTGGGGTTCCCTGCTTCTCCGTGCCTTGTCACATTGAGAGAACTTGCTAAGGAATCTAGTTTACAGCAAAATGCAAGGTTGCACAGGAATCAAATCAGCACTTTCGGCAAGTGGAAAACGTGAGGGGAAAAAATTGAAAAGCCATACCTTGACACTGACACATAGGGTTATCTACAGCAGGGACGGGGTCAGCTCTGGGGAATAAACAAGGGCCCAGTGCAAGGGGATGGGCATCTCAGCCGCTACAGCACAAGGACTGCTGTGCACCTGGACACTTTAGAGGGAGAACTCACCAGTAGGGGGCACTGCTGTATTTACTGGTGTCCCATTTCTAATTTTTCAGACAGGGTTCTGAAAAACAGACCCCAATTATGCACAGCACCAAGAAAAGGGCAATAAAAAAAACACAGACCACTCGTTTATTTAATTTATGAAAGTAACTAGATGCTGACAGCGTTCTGATGCAGAACTACAGAGCAGCATGTTCGTAGGATTTTCCAAGTATTGAAGACTGAAGGGAAGTTCATCCCACCACCAGAAGGTGTAGTACCAGAGTTCTGGCTGTAGGGGGAAGTGTGGTAAAGACTTGGCATATGTTAGCGCCTCAGTGTGGTCTGCTGTCAGGCTTTATAGTACTTATTCTCGTGGTGATTGAACATCATCTTCATTCAGAAGAGATGTGCCATTTAGGGTGATGTTCTCAATATAACAGGAGCGTAGTGTTTGTTTTCATTTTTTCTCCTTTTTTTCTACAAGGAGAAAAGACAACAATGGGAGGGCAGCATCACATTGGATCGAAGCGTGTAGCTCATTCTGCTGCTTGCCCTCTAGACCCGCCCCTTCTGGCTGGTTTAGATTTCAGCTGATTGGGCATTTATGTACCCTCTGCTAGTGCCCTTAGCCCAGCAGGTTTGATTGGACTGTGTGTGTGGGTGCGACTCCAGAAACTGGCAGGTTGTTTCATGCTAATCTGGAGGCTGACCCCTTTTATAATTCTCCAGAACTTTCCAGGGCTCTTCAAGGCCCCATTGGCTGAGCCAGCATTTTCTAATGATGTCTGATGTCGTAATGGTAACCCAGTTTGCACGCTCAAGCTGTGACTCAGTTCCTGGAAGGTTATGCGTTTGCACGTTCTTGCCATAAGATGCTTATTGAACTGAGCGGTAACATTTTTTTTGAAGACAGGGCATTTTAAAGAGATGAGATGCATTTAAAAGTAGCAGAAGCACATGCACATGTCCACATCATGATATTTAGATGTTCACATACACCCCACCGTGCCCGGGGTAGGCCCAAAGATGTGAGATGTCCCTGCCCCCCCCGGTGGGAATGAACCAGCTACTTGTTCGCCATGACAACGTAGCCACCCGGGGATGGGGGTCTTTCCTTCCAGCTGAATATCTCCACCCTCTGGGGTGCTTGTAGGGGTAAATAAAGACACCATGCTGTACAGATGGATGTAATTAAGAGCTTATCGTAAAGCAGCCCCCCCCTAAGAAACCGTACCGTACTTCTGGCCAGCCTGGGCCAGACGGACTTTGCGATGATACCTGCAACCTTCTGTTTTTAGTGAATAACAAGGTGTATATATGACAGGCTAATGTTGCATAAGCTGTATTTAATAATAAAAGAGGTTTCGTCGATTTTGCTGTAGCCTTGTGTCTCTGTTCCCATCAGTCTTGTTTTTGATCGTATTTTTTGTTTCTGCTCATCTTCCTGTCTCTACCCCCCACCCCCTTAAAGAAAATAAATGATGCCTTATTCACACATGTACACTGGACTCGTCTTTTTCCACGTCTCATTTTGCTCTCCTCTGAAACATACATAAGTGAGCGCGAAGCTTGGAGTCTGAGTGCAGGCTGAGAGGGTTATTTTGTACCCCTGAGTTTTTCAGTTGGATAATGGCCTCTTGTTTGAGGGATGAATAGATGAGTCTGTCAAGTACAAACTTCAAACCAGTGGCCTTCCAGTCACAAGTACAGAGGTGTAATCTGCCAAGCCACACACAACACCCACAGGAACCTGGGGCCTCATCTGTAAAACATTCTTACGCAACAATTTGATCTTAGAACACGCATTCAGTCAAATATGTGCCAAAGTTCAGGTTTAAAAAACTGTCTTTCATTTGGAAAAGTACAGTAGGATAATTATACCCGCATCACGTTTCTTCGTGGTGGTCTCCAGGTAGTCAGAAATACAACAGTGCGGCATGTCCTCCGCTGCTTCATTCTGCATTATGATAACAATAATGATTATTATTATTATTATTATTATTATTATGTTAGATTAAATAAAAACGCAAATTATTATGGTAATAGTAGTAGATACTGTAGCTGTATTGCCAAATTGAACATATTGTTGAGGCTATATGTACTCTTATTATAAAGTTTTTTTCAAAGTTACTGACCTAAATTACATTACTTTTTTAGAAATCCATCCATCCATTTTCCAAACCACTTTTCCTTCTGGGGCACGGGGGGTCCGGAGCCAATCCAGGAAAGTACGGGCACGAGGGGGGGAACAACCCAGGATGGGGGGCCAGTCCATCGCAGGGCACACTCACACACCATTCACTCACACATGCCATTTAGTATCTCCAATTAGCCTCAGCATGTCTTAGGACTGTGGGGGGAAACCGGAGTATCCAGAGGAAACCTCACAATGACATGGGGAGGACATGCAAACTCCACACACGTTTTTAGAAATCATGAAAATAATCATTTAAAAAAAATCCTTACCTATTTTTTATGGTGTTTTTTTTTCTTCGGCTTTCCATTTCTGGCTTCAAATCCTATTTTTAAAAAGTATCTCCAAGCACGTGAGCCGAGCCATCCTTGTGTGTGTGTTTTTTTGTAATATTACTAGTTATGCCGCTCTTAGTTCACAACGCGAGATTCCAAGTTATTAAGTATATATGCTTATTACAGTACACTAAGCACCGATGTAAATAAAGTAGAACTAAAGAGGCAGGACAAATACAAAAAAAAAAACATCAATTACACGTTCGCTAACAATAACACACATACATACGACAATAAAACACAAAATGCAACATACCACTTTTGCCTGCTTGTGAGCTAAGAGCTGAAAAGCATTTTGAAAGTTCTTATTTAAATGGTGTTTTTCTTGCGCTGTCCGAACCTCTACAGCAGGTCATACCGACTCATCGCTCTCCCGCTAGTATACAGGAAATGACGCACAAGATACACATATGACAGGTAAAATATAGCCAAATACTTAAAGAAAACGCACCTTAATCAAAGAAAATACTCATTGAATTCCAAAAGTATTAGCATTAAACGTAACTTAATATTACAAAAAAAGTTAATCGGAGAGTAATGAAATCTGTTGAAAATGACTATGTCACCCAATGTGATAAAACTAACTAAATTACAGTTTAAACAAAGTTTTTACAACTGTGAGCACAATAGTTGTTTCATTCTGTTTATTTTATCTACTTATTGTTTCCATATTTTTTGTATCTCAGCCAGGTACTGCAATTGTATTGCTGTGCCTTATGAAGTTACCGGTATAAAGTTGCATCAAAAGTTCACGGCTGGGCATTAAAAAATTGAGTAGAGATTGTCACGTCATCTTTATGTTCAGCCAAGGCACCAAACAGTAAAAGAGATGATTGACAAACTTATCTTATAGGGGTGTGGATTAAGGGAGAAAACAACAATGGTGAATGGTTGAGGGGATGATGATGCTTAAGTGGTGAGGTATTGTTACACGATGAGAAAATGTATAAAAATTGGTGTAAAACAGTACTCGATACACTTTAGGTGTCCAGCCTTGATTGTAACTTCATTGTTGCAATAAAGATTGAATTTGGATCTACATCAACGGCTTCTGATTTCTGATTTGGCGGAGAAGGAAGAACCACAACAGTCATTGTGCGTGTTGCATTGCGTTCAAGTGATAGGTCCTGTGTTTGCTCCTCTGTTGCTGTGTCCTGTTCCTTGCTTGATTCCTAGGTGTCTTCCCAGATGTCTTTGATGTTATATTAGTTATAGTTTAGTTAGTCCTGTTTTTTGTGTGAGTGAATGATGTGTCATTTTAACCCCTTGTGGTCCCTTTGTTTTCCAGTTCTACCTTTGTGTTATTTTATTTAATAAAACCCAGGGTGCGTAAAGAGATGCTATGTGGATCTTCCCTCTTTTATCATGCCCCACCACAACATATCTAGAATTTGTGGAATTTCGATAGTTTATAAATTTCAGTTAGTAGTCAATTTCATGGATTACTAAATTTCTGGTGCTGTGACATCCCTAGTATTAACACCTTTGATCAGGCTACCAGACTGCATTCCTGCATACATCCTTGCATGCATGCTGGCACCTCCACCAGCAGGACCTTGATTTCAACCTTGCTAATCTTGTGGTTTTTCCTTCCCCACCAAATCAGAAGTCAAAAGCCGCTTCTGTAGATCCAAAGTCTTTATTGCAACAATGAAGTTACAACCAAGGCTGGACACTTACAACTAATTTTTATACAAGTACTTATCATTTAACAATGTCTCGTCACTTGAGCATCATCATTCCTTCAACCATTCACAATCATTGTTTTTCCCTTTATCCACACCCCTAGGTGATAAATTTATCCATCATTTCTTTTACTGTTTGGTCCCTCGACCAAACATAATTGTGGCATGACCATCTACACTTGGTTCTTTTTAAGTGCAGTTTCAGCCTGTTGCACATTGTATAATTAGAGGACTGATATATTTGTCCTTCGACATAGTGATAAGGTATAACACTAATTAAGGTGGATATTCATACATTCAGGGCGAACTTAAAGTGGCTACCAGAGACTTTGAACCTAACAAAAGGTGCAAATACATGCTTATTTGATTACATTGTGTTGATTACATTGTAATGATTACATTATGGGTATTTGGCATGCTTTTTAATAATATCATAAAGACTATACTCTACGTTGTATAGTGCAAAATAATATTCCATACTAACACATTCTTCTTTTTGTAGCTCACCATTATGAAGTAGGCGATTTTGGCTTTGATTCCAGCTCATTTATATGCTAATGATATTACATACGGGGTGTTTCCAAGGTTGAGGATTACCATTTTTGTGATTTATAGACTGCACATCCAGGAGAGTACGTGTCATATGCATGTTTTTTTTGTGCGTTTGTTCATTTTCTCTGAATGACAATTACACACTGTTCAAAAATGATCTTAGATTAAATGTAGGATGGTTTCAACTTTTTTTATAAATGAGGTAGTTTTTGCTTCTCACACGCACCCCCGCACCTGCCCCCATTTCTGTTTCCCTGCAGGAGCCGTCAAAGCCAGGAGGCTGGACTTTGAAGAGGAAGAAGCTTAGAGAGCAACCTGAGGTTGAACAGCCGCCTACCACAGTTCATTCCATATACCCGTCTCTCCAGACACTTATTCCAAAGCGTCGTACATTTTTGCAAAAACAGGGTCAGATGGTTCCTGGAGCAAATGGGCGTTCAGAGCAGAGCAATAAAAGTCAATGTTGACTGTGGGATTCAAACCGCTGCCTTCTGATTACTAACCCAGTGAGCCAGCAGTGATGGTCTGCGTCACACGTGGTTTCAGCTGTCTCCAATGAAAGTCATAGGTGGAAGCTGCCTACTGCGCAGGTGTTTCCTGTCTGGGGGGGGGGGGTGGGCAGGGTGCGCGTTTCAGCAACTCTCAGCGTTCACTGCAGAGTAAACACGACTGCACCGCTCCTGGTGTCTGTGCTACAGCAGACAGAATGGAGCTGCGAGTCGGGGCCTCCCCATCGTGATTCAGTGGTGTGTTCTGTCTGGCCACGGGCATCCCCGCAGCAAGTGGCCTACGCTTTTCCGAAATCTCCCCGGGAGCTGGGAGAAGGTCAACATCACGCATCATATTCTGAAAAGTGTACTATGAAGAAAGGTTAAAAATGCGGTGCTCTTGTGGAAGCCCAACCAGCAGCCCACTTTGCGCTGAGCTTTCCGGCTCGTGTTCGGTGCTGGCGAATAACGACAGTGTGATGAGTCCAGTCTCACCTGCTCAAGGTGTAAAATGAACAACAGATAGCATAGGCAGGCCCCCTTTAAGATGAAAATGGTGGCTGTGGTTCTAAAACAGGGGTTCCCTAGCCAGAGTTCCACCATGCCAATGAAGCTGGGTTTTTTTTTTGTTAATTTCCAAAACAAAACTTTATATACATTTTTACAACCCTTTACATGAGTGCATTCTGATATCAATAGTATATGTACAAATGTGAAGTGATTTTTTGATTTTGAAGGTTATGAAATAGAAATAAGCTATATATGTAATATAATATGCCATTTACCATGCATCTAATGCAAAACAAATTGTGTGTTTTTTTATGAAACTCTCTGATGCTGTGTTCCAGTTTATATTCTGATTTCTCTGAAAATGATACTCGCTACTTGTGTGTATCTGAAAAGTTCACTTGCATCCTTCAGATGCACATCTGATAGTGCTGTTGCCTGCTGCTTAAAGGAGAGTAACAGCAATGCTGTTGCTTTTGATGCCTCCAATATCAGTGAAGGCATCTTAAATGTTATGATTTACCAAAAATGAAAATGCTACCCCCCATATGATGCTGTAAATGTCAGCTGACTTTGAAGAAACAGAGGTTTCATGAGGGTCTTAATGCTGTGACTCACACATCCTGTTAAAACTGTGGTGAGAGCAAAGCCTAAATGCCAGTACCTATCAAACTGAATAATGTTTGATCATTTATATATATTGTAGCTCAAGCCAGAACAGCTGTAATTGCTTAAATATTTTTAAACCAACTTAAATAAGCTCACCCAAGCTTGAACAATGCGCACTGCTTTGTGGTGCTGAAACATTCAGATGTCCAGCCTGGTCTCAAACACAAACACACAAATACACACATTGCCGCTACTCATCTGTCTCCTCAAACAATTCCAGTTATTTCAGCTGGTTTCAGGTCACTTTGCAAATCATAAAACATACATACGCCTCAGTTCATGTTTCCTCTGGCCAATTTTCTATCAGGGTTGCCAACTCTCATGCATCTGACATGAGACTCACACTTTCAGACTCTCTTGCTCAAGCAATGAAGTCTTACAGTAAATTGATATATTCCATTATAAACCTAAAATTAGCTACACCGTTATCAGTGGGCTTGTTTACAAACCCTACAAACTATTGACTAGGTAGTTAACCTGTTACAAACATGCGAATGCTTGTGCATGTGTGAGCAGACTTGTCCCAAACTGACCATCTCACTCAAGCCAGCTGACGGAAGTTACTTCACTTCATGTCTGATCTGTCAGAAAACTATTTGTGTGAGCAGGTCCAACAGAGCATCTCTACACCTTCCTGCCTACCATCTTCAAACCTTTCTGGTACACTGGGATGGATAACGTTGGTTTTTTTTTTTAGAGAAGTAGTATCGCCTGCAAAAACATCCCAGTACTCCACAAGTATGCCACGTGGTTCCCCGAAGTGAGTCCCACAATGGCCCATTGCCACACTGAAGATAATCAGCATGTTGCTGCAGATATTCTCCCTGGTCAGCGTCCCTGGAGAGATTTTGACTGACCAAAGCACTAATTTTACTTTATGACTGATGAGACCACTACACCACCAGCAAGGGATTGAGGGAATCCAGACGAGTCCCTACCATTCCTAAACTAATGGGTCGGTAGGGAGTTTTAATCAAATCCTCAAGAATATGTTGAGTAAGTCTGTAAGTGACACAAGTAAAGCTTAGGCTAAATGCTATTTGCCATATTGAGAGATGCATCAGGCATCCACTGGTTTCTCCCTCTTTGAACTGGTCTATGGCTGGTCTGTCCAAGGTCCACTGGACCTGGTGACGAAAGGCTGGGAGGCCCCAAAGGCATCCAACAAGGGTACTGTAAAATATGCATGGCCGATGAGGTGACCAGTTGGAGAAATAACTGAAGAAAACCTAGCAAAACATGCTATATAAACAGCAAGCCCAGATGCACTGGTATGACCCAAATCCCAGGAAGCGGGTTTACCAGCCTAGCCAGTAGGTCTTACTCCTGCCATTGGCAAGCAGCAGGGACCCTACAGTACACCATTCTGAGGAAAATTGGCCCTGTGACCTATGCAGGATGTCACCCGAACAAGGGTAAAGATTAGCAGATTTACCTGGTACACTTGATGAAGGAATAGAGGGTAGAGATTAGCAGATTTACCTGGTACACTTGATGAAGGAATAGAGGGTAGAGATTAGCAGATTTACCTGGTACACTTGATGAAGGAATAGAGGGTAGACATAGCAACACCTATACAGTACAGGTAATCTGAGCTGGTTTCAGATAAAATTGATCTCTGTGAATTACTGTGAATTCAAGTGTTCCAATCACTTCTGTAGCCACAGGTGTATAAAATCAAGCACCTAAGCATGCAGACTGCTTCTACAAACATTTGCAAAAGAATGGATTGCTCTCAGGAGCTCAGTGAATTCAAGTGTGGTACTGTGATTGGACTTATTGCACAGGTGGCATCCTTTCATGAAATTTCCTCGCTGCTAAATATTACACGGTCAAGTGGTATTATAACAAAGTGAAGCAATTGGGAACAGCAGCAACTCAGCCCGGAAGTGGTAGGCCACGTAAAATCACAAAGCAAGGACAACATATGCTGAGGCACACTGTGTGCAGAAGTTGGCAACTGTCTGTAAAGTCTATAGCTACAGAACTCCAAACCTCATGTGACCTTCAGATTAGCTCAAGAACAGTGCATAGAGAATGCAAAGTGTCAGATGCAGTGGTGTAAAGCACGCCATCACTGGACTCTAGAACAGTAGAGACCTGTTCTCTGGAGTAACTAATCACGCTTCTCTGTCTGGCAATCCAATGGACGAGTTTGGGTTTGGCGATTGCCAGGAGAACGGTACTTGCCTGACTGCATTGCTTGACCGAGTGCCAAGTGTAAAGTTTGATGGAGGGTGGATTGTTTTTCAGGGCTTGGGCTTGGCCTCATAATTCCAGTGAAAGTAATGTAGCATTCAAAGCCATTTTGGACAATTTCATGCTCCCAACTTTGTGGGAACACCTTTTGGATGAATTAGAACAGAGAATGCGAGCCAGGCCTTCGCATCCAAAACCTAGTGCCTGACCTCATAAATGATCTCCTGGAAGGATGAGCAAAAAAAATCACATAAACCTCATGGACAGCCTATACCCAGAAGAGTTGAAGCTGTTACAGCTGCAAAGGGTGGGCCAGCTCCATATTAAAGCCTATGTATTAAGAATGGGATGTCAAAGCTCTTGTGTGTGTAAAGACAAGTGTCCCAATACTTTTGGCAATACAGTGTTATATATGGAGAGCCTTCATATATGTACATATAGAGAGAGATAGAATAGAGAGAGATAGAAAATCTTACTGGTTTGGGTCATCATTATATATAAGTAAAAATTCTCACACATACATATAAAGTAGTGGCCAAAATTATTAAAACACTTGTCATATTTAAGATGTTTCAGTTTTTTGTTGAATTGGCCATTAAAATACCCATAAAACAAATGAAATATCTACAAACTCATCATCATGCTCTATAAGCCACCACAAGGAGATTTAGGTCATGTTCCTTACAAAAAACAAGCTTGGCTTATTTCACTGTCAATGTCACACAATCATGTTCCTTCACAGTGTAATCACTGTCAGGTGTGATCATGGTTAAACTGATTGTGGTGCAAGAGTCTTAGGGCACAGCTGTGTGGTCATTTGAATGTACAAAGCCACACCACAAATTGGTATAAATTCAAAGCCTCTAGTAGTCCTGAAACACGTATTGCTCTT
>JABFEB020000040.1:3718708-3731414 GCA_019775895.2 Stomatorhinus ivindoensis
CGTTGGGCGCATCGCAGAGTGCGCAACTTTCCTCATTCCCAAACCACTGGTTGAGGTTACGAGGACAGGGAAGCGTATCGTAAGTTGCACGAATCAGAAAGCTGACCCTTGCCTGTGGTATCCTCCACAAATCTGCCCAACTGATGTTCCGGCTGACGACTCCCTCCCAGGTCGTCCAGCCTCCTTGTCGGCCCTGCGACACGGCCTTGATTTTGTAACGGTCTTCCTCGGTCCTCGACACCTCTGCCACCACCATCTCCTTCCTCTCCTTGCAGTTAGCCTTGGACCAGAAACGTGGCGCTTCTCCCCATCCTAGCCCTGCTCTTCCGACCTGGACTCTACCCATGATCTCCTGGTGTTGCAGCCTGCTGACGGCTTGGTCAACCTCCGCTTGGGCATTCCACTTCCGGCCAGTGGAAAGTTGTAAACAGGAAAAACAAAATCCTTTTTTTACTAATGATAACTCCTGCACGTTCCAGGATCGTAGTCTCAGTGAACAAAATGTGTGTTCTTTTATCGGTTTCTATGTCAATAAGCACTGAGCAGCAACACAACATGACTCAGTGTCTGTGTTGTGGTGAGACAGACGTGTATCCCTGGCAGGGCAGAGAATGGTGGGTCATAAGGGGGTTTTCTGAAGCTCCTGAGAACATATTGTAGCTGACATGTCCAAGCATCGCTATGTATGATGAAAAGATTTCTGAGATCCCCAGGCACAAAACTTAGTTGCTGCTTTAACCATAAGCTCTGTATTTTACATATATAGCAGATGCATCTATTGTGGGACAAGTGGACCAAGCCTGTGTACCTGTAATCAGAAGGTTGCCGATTGAAATCTAGCTTCAACATGTCTGTGGGTCCTTAAGCAAGGTCCTTAACCCCCAGCTCCCTGGGTGCGGCTACGGGTGGCTGCCTTTCGCTGACAACTTACTCTACAAAATAGAGGAATTTGAGGGAGGTGTAAAGACAATTTCCCGATGGGGATCAATAAAGTATTGATTATTAAAGCAATGTACTACTGAGAAAGCAGGGCAACCACTCTGCCTTTCACAGGATTTGAACCAACGACCTTCTGTTCATACACAAACCTAACTTGCTACGCCATGCACAGCCCCAGTATATTTGTGTTCTTTGCCTACGTTTTGCCATATTCTCATGTTGGCAATACTGTTTGTTAAGGATATTTCACATACAGTCATATAGAAAAAGTAGGACACCCCGTTAAATATTTAGTTCTTTAATAAGAAATATCAACATGGCAGTAATTAATCTTCTTTCAAATTATATTTGTAGATAAAGGTGATATAATTGCATCATCTATGCAAAAACAAGAAACAAATTCACTTGTTTAACAAAAGAAATGAATTAAGATGCTAATTTCGACTGAGGAAAAAGTTGACACCCTATGCCCTAATATCTAGTATTTCTCCCTTTGGCTGAAATAACCTCAATGAGACATTTCCTATAACCATCTATCAATCTCTGACACCGACTGGCAGGAAATTTTCCCCACTCTTCAATGCAGAATTCCTCAAGCTGTGTGATGTTTGAAGGGTGTCTTGCATGCATGTACTGTACAGCCCATTTCAAATCACCCCAAAGCATCTCAATAGGATTCAGATCCGGCTTTGACTTGGCCATTCCAGAACTCTCCATTTCATCTTTCAAAACAGTAGGGGTGTTACCCTGATGTGCAGGA
The DNA here is from genome assembly GCA_019775895.2 of Stomatorhinus ivindoensis. Classification (NCBI taxonomy): domain Eukaryota; kingdom Metazoa; phylum Chordata; class Actinopteri; order Osteoglossiformes; family Mormyridae; genus Stomatorhinus; species Stomatorhinus ivindoensis. The sequence continues at coordinate 3,720,408 of JABFEB020000040.1, forward strand.
TAAAATTGCCCACTGTTGCCCTTTCAAATCTAGCTTCCAAATCATCCCCTATATCTAACTGGTGAATTCCCTCCTGCCCCTTCACCACCTTAGCTACTGTGTGTTGAGCGTTCTGGTGCAGAATGTTCCTGTCTGCGTAACTGTAAGATGATTGGTAAAATGCAACACTGTAGTCTTAAAGAAAAAACACGCTTATATGAATCAGTGAGGTGGTGCCTGCAAGCGTGTGCCTTGTGGTTGGCTGTCATCCAGGCCAGGGTGAGCCTGGGTCATGCCCAATACTTCCAGGAACAGGTTCCAAGTCCATCATGAACCTTTACTGGATAAACAGTTACAGGCGGACTACTTAAATGCCCACATGATCAATATAACATGTCTATTTCCTGCTTACAGAGAGCTTAACGCTATTATACCATGGCATAGAACACATGACAGTACCCCACCCTCACTATGTCTTATAATTGTTTGGGAGGTATGACCAAAATAAGATTGTATTGATGTTGCTGTTTATTGTATTTTCATTTGATAGATTCAGTCTGGTCCACTGAGGTGGTCTCAGGGTTCAGACAGTGCGGTCACACAGGAGAGGTCCACACCTCATTGCACTATTTAGTAGGTCCCAATCAGATGTACTCTTCAGTCTGCCAAAAATAGGAAAAAATGTTTTACTTGCCCAAGCACTTTGGCATGCTTATTATGCATATCTGATCTTCCCTCCTTTAAGAAATATACACCCACACACATAGGTGAGAATGAAGGTGGGGTCTAACACAGTGTTATTCACTCACCTGGTACTCCTGGAACATTTTTGGTGGGGGGAGGGGCTCTTGCTCAAGCATCCAATATAGATATGACTATTCAACCATTGGTGGGATTTGAACCAGCAACCAACCAATCACAGGCACAGGCTCTCCAGTGTCTCATCCCAACCCCATGCGCTCTTAAGTTGGTCACACGTGTCACTTAAAGACACAAAAAATTGATTATTTTATTGTTTTTGCATGGATCATATTCTTTTAGCCCAGCCTGTTATCATATTGACTGAGGTGCTGGGAATCACAACGAAAGCCACTGCAATGACACCCTATTATTGTGTCTCTCTCTGGCCAGGGGACGGTTCACAGGGGGCAGGGGAAATCCTTCTTAGGCGTGTTTTTAAATTCCAGCTAAAACATTGCTGAAATAAAACAAGTTGGTGGTGACGGGGTGGGGGGGAGTGGGCTGGATAATCAGTGGATGGCACTCCAGAATTTATATATCCACAGAGTATCATTTCAGCTTTCCGGTCCTGCTGCCTTTAGTTCAGTAAGCGGCTGGTCCAACTATATGCACATTTGTATTTTACCTCTTCTGCAAATTCCATACCATACATAACTGAATAACCACTGGGTAACTGTGTAATATGACTTACATTCCGTCCTCATTGTGTTGATGTGCACAGCACTCCTCCATTGCAAAGACTTAGGGGCACATTAACTCTAGGTACATGTACGACGCTTGGAATGAACGCGGAAAACGCGTGACGGGGGGGGAGCAGTGCCCTGTGACAAAATGACCCCCCAGTGCCCCCCCTAAAAACATATGCTATTTGGGTCTGAAATGAATTACTATTATTACTATCATTATTACTTACATTTATATATATGGGATGCAATTCTGTGCGTTGGGATCAGGCGATTACGGACTAGTAAAAAACGAATGACATAAAATAATCTCATCGAAATAAGACAGTCCAAACAAGAAATCAGTGTTACATATTTGCAAAAATTGTATACAGTAACTGCAAAATTTTGTAAAAATAACATCGATTTTTCAAAATTGCCTTTTGCTTCTTAATGCTGGCAATCTAGTGTAAGTAATACTTGGAGGACACTTCTCGTAGCAGCATGACGCGGCTTAACCCTGGAATTGCGGGACTTTCCATTTGCTCATGATCAGAAAATGAGGAAAATTGCAGCGGCGATGACACTGCCCACATACAATATGCCCGCCCCGACCTCCTTCTTAAAGGCAATCAATTCAATGAGTCTGTTCCTTTCCTTCGGCAAATTTCCATTTGATGCATTGTAATTGTAAACCTTGACTTGAGATGGCGTTAAACGATAGCGAAGTATCCGAGTTTATTTTAACAGAAAACAACCACAGGGAAGAGAACAAGCGACAGCGGCGCAGCTCTCAGCTTGTCATATACTTGCTGTTGTTTTTATGTGGTGGGCTAGTCGCATTTGGGGTTCTCTTCGGCAGTAAGGTAAATGGCTGTTTGCATCATGTTAAGTTTAATTGCATGTTATTGCTGTCAGATAGAATATATTTCTAATTTTATTGTTATTTGGGCTATTGGCGATAAGTGTTAGGTGGACACGTTTGAAACATGACTCTGGATTAATGTTAATAACAGGTGGCACAATTAATGATAGTGATTGCGTCTGTTTTCCAGTTTTTTTCGAAGCACAGTGAGGTAGCCGCGAAAGAGGGTACGTTGCTCATATCGCCTATACTGTCTCCTTTATGTGGCTGAGTGCCGATGCATGCGGTGATGCTCGCGGCGAGAAGGTTGCTTAGCTGCGGCCACGCGAGTGCGCGGCTCCTGTATCAGCTCCTTTCTCTCATTCAGAACCCTTGGCGGCTCGCAGCCAGGAAGGCGCGCTCCCGAACGCACATCTTACCGGTAGGTCCCGGAATGCACAACAAAATCATACTTACAGCAGATCGACATCGAAAGAATAAGTAAAATTGAAAATTAAGGACCAGTTCATATTTAACGCTCCAGGTCCTCAGATCTGCCTGTGCATCACCGAACAATATTGCTTACCAAGTATTTTTTACCATGGCGAATGCGATTAACAGAAATGCACTTATCTACAAAATACTTACGAACTGTTTACTAAGTCGGGTAAAAGGGGAAGACAGATGAATGGGATTTTATCGTAAACATCCGTTTGTTTTAATGTTTACTTTCTGCTCAGCCTCGTCAGACGTCAATGTCTCATCGACATACCTTCCGTGGGAGTACGAGAAAGGGGATGCCTACCTCCACCTTTTTAGCTACGACAAGGAAAGGCACGCCCTCATTGTCCCCGAGAAGGGCAGGTACTCCATCTACCTGCAGGTGACCTACAGGGAGCTGTATAATCACATCTGCCAGAGCGGGATGATCGTGTTCCTGCAGGCTGTCTACGTTTGGTCGGACAGCTACATGAAAGACCGGATTCTCATGAGAGCCAGAGACCACGTCCGCTGCGGCCGTCCGACAGGGATCAGGACGTTAACCAACACAGGCGTTTACTCGCTGGAGGCTGGGGACCGACTGATGGTATATCTCTCTCGAAAGAACTTGCTTGAAATAGATGAGAAGTCTCTCTATTTTGGGGCGTTCCTTCTTTCTCGGGGGACGGATGCATAGTGTTCGGCGCACGTTTGGCGGAGAGCACTTAGCGGGTCATCTCAAGCGTATCGGGACGGGATGCGCCTTCTGCTGTATGCCATGGACTTAGTATCAGTTTGGGCTCATTTTTCTTATTGCTGGTTTGTTTCTTATCCAGGACGCTATGCAATCTGTCGTTTGGTGTGAGCTTTGTATACCTCTGAGTTTTATTTTCAGTTATGTTTTTATAATACTTTTTACTTTCGCGAAATGGCTTAGTGTAAGGTAAACTACCATTAAAACAAGCAGAGAAGAGCGCTGCAAGATTTGCACATAAAAACACACATGTCTGTATGCCCAAAGGTATTGAGCGCTTGGCAGTCAGTTTTGGTTACTGTAATTCACGTTATAGATCAGTTATCCATCCATTAATTTTCTGTAACTTCTTATCCTACTCAGGGTTACAAGGGTTCTGGTTTCTATGGGCAGAAGCCTGGGAATAACCCAGGATGGGGCACCAACCCATCACAGGGCACAGTCACACATGCACCCCTACGGGCATCTGCATGTTTTTAGACCGTGTGTGGGGGGAAGCCCCATCCAAACACTGGGAGAACATAACTCCACACACATGGATCCATGCTGGAGACAAGAATCCAGGTTCCAGAGGTGTGAGACAACAGTGCTAACCACTGTGTCACCATGAAACCCCCAACCCAGGTTCCCCTCCAGAGCAATATAAATGATATAAATAGTAATATATAAATAGTATTATATGTTATATAGCGACAAAATCATATTAGGCTACTAAAAATTCAAATGATCGACATTAGCATCAGAACTGGCTTAACATATGAATGGGGTTTGGGTGACTCACTGTACTAATGGACATTGGTCCCTGTCTCAGGCCTAATGAATGCAGGTATAGATATAATCCTTGAGTACAAAAAAGGTTTGTTCCTTGGTGTAACACCTGACCTCCTGACCTGTGTCAGGTCAAATGACGTTTTCTTTTTTACTATGAGAAAATCTTATAAGAAAATACATTTTGAATTGTTTATATTTTTATTTTAATATCACTTTATAAATGGTTTTAAGGTTAAAATGCTATTACTTTAATATGTGCTATTGGCTAAATGGCTAATGTTTTTCCTTTTATATTATAACATATTGTGAAATATATTTTCTTTTTTATGACTTAGTGGTAATTGTCTATGCAGCGTTTCAATCTGTCTTCAGATTCTTCCTTGATAAGCTGTTAATTTGTTGCCATAAAATATATCAGCATGGATTACATTGTTATTCACTGATATTAACAGCTGTATTCAGCATCGAAGTTTGTATATTATTTAGTAAATTTTTTGTAAACAAAAAGAATTGAACATGGGGTCATTCTTTCAAGATGACAACTTTCATATTAAATAAAATAAATACTTATTAAATGATACAATAGCAGGTTTTCTGTTTTTTAAACATCAGTAAGAGATTTGGGTCACTGGGGCTGCAGGTGCCACAGAGGCAGTGAAATGGCATAGAAAGATACTGTGTTACTTTGCACACAGACAGAAACTTTGACCAATGGAAACAGTGGGACATTCACATGTATACATTTACTTTATGTAAACTAATTTCTTCAGATAAAAGTAGTGACTTCGTAATTCAATAATGATAGTGGTTCGGTGTGTTTTTTTTTTTTTTTTACACCTCCAGATTACCATATAAGGCATTACCATATAGGGCATACCTCACTCTCAATGCACTTATTCTACATACAGCTGCTAGTGGCCTGAGATAAGCAGTCCCTGTCTTGTCTTGAGTTATGCGAACAACATTGTAAATCAAAGGTTAAACAAGAAGTGATTTCATCGAGAGCATGCATGCGCACGTACAGGCACACAATACCATGCGGACTACGAGCCGGAAATGACCTCGCCACAGTGAAACCAGTACTCTGCTTTCAGTTAAGTGTAGATAAGGTTGCAGTCAACCAATGGCCAGGTTACAGGAGGCATTCCCAGCGTACTGGGTCACATCTGGACTCAGTTCACAACAGAGAAACTTGGATTCAAAATGTGATTTAAGCAAATGAATGGCTTTGTCATGTTATTATTTAGTTTGTGCAGTGGATGCTGACAGTTTAGCCATCTGCACATAATCATATGTGACAATAATGCATTATGATGTACAACCCCAAATCAGAAAAAGTTGGGACAGTGTGGAAAATGTGAATAAAAAAATGAAGCAGTAATTTACAAATTTCCCTTAACATTGCAGACAGTATGAACACAAGATAATTCTTGTTTTTTTTGGTCAATATCATTTGATTTGTAAATAAATATCCATTCTTGCCATTCAGGCTTGCAACACTGGGGCAATTCAGGGGTAGTAATGAGGTATAATAACTAAATAATGATGTGATTTGAAACTGGTGATGTTAACAGGTGATTGCAATCATGATTCGGTACAAAAGCAGTATCGAGGAAAGGCCTACTCCTTTAGGAGCAAAGAGGGGCAGAGGATCGCCAGTTTGCCACCAAGTGCGGGCAAAAGTCTTTGGAATGATGAAGAAAAATGTTTCTCAAAGAAAGATAGGAAGAGAATTGGGCATTTATCCCTCTACAATGCATAACATAGTGAAAAGAATCAGGGAATCTGGAGAAATTACCGTGCGCAAAGGCCAAGGGCGCAAGCCTAAACTGAATGGCTATGATCTCCGAACCCTCAGACGGCACTGCATTAAAAACCGTCATTCATCAATAAATGACACAACTGCGTGGGCTCAGGACTACTTCAGGAAGTCACTCTCAAGCACTACAGTATGTAGTACAATAGGAAATGCCAGCTAAAACTGTACTGTGCCAAAAGGAAGCCCTACATAATTAGTATCCAGAAGCGCCGTCGACTTCTCTGGGCTCAGAGGCATCTGGGATGGTGCATTGTGCAGTGGAAACGTGTATTGTGGTCAGACGAATCGGTTTTTCACATCTTTTTTGGAAGGAATGGACGCCGTGTCCTGCAGACCAAAGAGGAAAAGGACCATCCAGACTGCTACCAGATACAAGTCCAAAAGCCAGGGTCTGTCATGGTATGGGGTTGTGTCAGTGTCTTCGGCAAAGATAACTTGCACTTCTGCTTATTTCAGCAAGACAATGCCAAACCATATACTGCACGCATAACAAAGGCATGGCTGCGTTAGAAGAGGGTGCGGATGCTTGACTGGCCTGCCTGCAGCCCTGATTTGTCTCCTATAGAGAATGTTTGGCGCATTTTGAAACGAAAAATGCATCAACAAAGACCCCGTACTGTTGCGCACCTAAAACGTTGTTTACAGGAAGAATGGGACAAACTAACACCTGCAACACTTAGGCACTTGATTTCTTCAATGTCTAAATGTAAAGTGTTGTTAAAAGACAGAGGACTGTACAAAGTGGTAAATGCTGTACTGTCCAAACTTTTTAAAAATATATCGCAAGCCTGAATGGCAAGAATGGGTATTTATTTACAAATCAAATGATTTTGACAAAAAACATGAATTATTTTGTGATCATACTGTCTGCAATGAAATAAAATTTGAGGAAAATTTATAACTTGCTTTTTTTTTATTCGCATTTTCCACCCTGTCCCAACTTTTTCTGATTTGGGGTTGTATGATAGTATGGTCAAATACCAGGTCTAAGGTTTACCCAAACTTTGGCGTTTGGGGATGGACTAGTACTCATCCCTGAATAAAATTAACCTGATAAGTGAAAGTTAAGTTGCTGTGGTTTCCATGTAGGTAGCATCAATGGCAGGGAACACGCTCACACATTATGGGCCATTTGGAGCAGCAGCCACTGCTCCACCAGCGGGCTACAGACTGGTCCAGGGCCGCCACTGCTCCACCAGCGGGCTACAGACTGGTCCAGGGCTGCACACACAGTAAAGTAATTAAAAACAATTCTATTTCCTTGACTGTTGGGGGTCTGCAGTGATTTATTTTGAAAAAGGACCATCACTTCTGTCTGTGCCTCTTCCACAGTTTCAATCATAGGTATGATAAGGTAGATGCAGCGTTTGTGATTGGACATGAGCCTGTATGGGCACCATATCGGGCAGGTTAACACATGAGTCCCTGATACTAGACCACTTGGAAAAATGCCACACAAAATGCCACAAAAAAATGGCACGTACAGCGTACACACAAACGAAACCTTGACAACAGGCATTGTGGGATAGCTTTTCACAAATAAGTATCAATTTTATTGTATTTCATTGTTATGTAAGTTAGTACACACATGATGGCAGCTCTGTGGAAAATTGTCTAATTTGAACCTGGTCTATGGTGCAAAAAAGGTTGGAGACCTGTTGATTTAGAGTGACCAAGTCGCCAAGCACCAGCAAATTGTCACTTGACTTACTTCCAGTAAAAAAAACTCCTCAGCAGCATGATAATAGTTGTTTTTTCATTTAATTTATATTATTTACAATTTCCATTTGAAATGTAGTTTTAATTAGTTTTCAGTGTGGTTTATATTAGCTTTTATTTTAAACATATATTTCTATTTAATTTTTATATATATTTAGTTTCAGTTTAAGCTCTAGTAATTTTATCTCTGGGGAAAGACTGAAAGTTCAGGTATTTTATGTGTCTAATCTTTAGAGAATCCTACATAAATACACAGCACATTTCGTTTTCAAAATGGGCAAAAAATTTTCCAGGCATTATTAATAGTAAAGACAAGTAAATAATTACATTCTCTAAACTGAATTTAGAAACAGTAAAGTATGACATTTATTTTTATTTCATAAAAATAGCTTTGAAAGCAATATTTATAACTTTTGTTTAGTTTTTAAATTTAATTTTATCATCATATTTCAGTTTACAAAGTGATTTAGTATTCATTAACAACGGCTCAGCGGGGTTCATTCTGCAAAACAATGCTAAGCAAGAACTTCTTCATTTCTGCAGGATTGCAACTTTGGCAGACTAGAGCTCACCCCCCCCACTGCACCCAACCTAACCTCTGACCAACAATGCCAGGAGAGACCATCTCTGAAGATGCAATCCTGCTCGTGACGCCATATACCACCGTCACACTGACGGACTTGGCCGTCAGCAAAGCTGCGCTTTTCTCAATGTCTGCATTGTTTTGCTTTCTCTAATAATGAGAATTTCCTCAAATATGTCCATGAGCTTGCTATAGGAGTTTCTTTGGCAGATGACCCTTCCCAGAATCCAGCCCCAGTTCCTGTTTTGTTTAGGTGTGCAGTTTCATGACGCCCACACAAAACTTAAAAAGCAAGCCGGGGTGTTAAAATCTCACATGAAACTTGATAAACAATCCTGGGTCACTGGGTCATTGCAATACAAAACTCTTCTGTGGGTTTGGCAGAAAGCTGTCTGGGTGTCATCAAAGGGAACTGACCTTTTATGGCTGCCATTAAGCACTCAAACGGACCATGAGGTTGTGAGATTGTATCACCGGCCCACCAATCATTGTCCATAAAACATGCTTGTTTTCTGTTGTGGCAGCCCGCACACTCAGAGTACAGCCCTGCTCTAAATGGTTCACTCTAATGCTAACAGACTATTCTCAAAAAGGCCTCTGCCATCTGTATAGGCTAAAAGCGCAGCTGAGAGTCAGGGTGTGTCCGTCTATCTCTCACCTCACTCCAAAAGAAGGAAAACATGGAAGAATTTGTGGCATCAGAGTGCTGATAAACACCATTGTTAAAAGCGACTGCTCTGACGTACAATTAGAAAGGCAACTGACCATGCTGGTATATCTCAGGAGGTAATAAATAAAAGGAAGCTGCTAAACTGGAAAGGAGCAGAAGGAAATGCCATAAACAGCTGTAGTTGTAGTTACTGGTGTCAAATGTACCAGCAATTTAAAAGGTGTGGCAAGTCCTTGGAATACAGCACTTTGACTCATTTGACATTATGACTGGAAATGCCTTTGGTGAAAATCACATTCATGCTCTGGAGGCTTTATTATGTCCCCAGTAGCCATTAGAATCCTGACTGCTGGTTATCAGGCAGTTAGTCAATAAAGGCTGTTAGTCACACTGTTGTGGTAACTAGGCAATTGAATTTAAGTCAAGTTACAATGCATCGCATTGGGCATTGAACTTCAGTCCTAATCCTTGCCCTTCCTGGCGGCCTGCAGGGTCGGTGTCATGGCAGGACTTTTCGTGATATAGCAATGTATTTTCAGAAGGAGATATAGGACGTCACAATACCCGTTATATCAATTCACTCTTGTGCATTAAAATTTGGTTTTTATAGAAAGCAATAGTATTCCTTCCTGGTTGTAAACTTTATGAGAGGCTTGGATGTGACGTTGCACAGAATACCAGAATCCACAGCTAAAATCAAACCATTCAGTTAGTGCTGTCTTTTGGGGAATCATTACTCTGTTCATTTCTTTTAAAACATTGACTAATAGCTGACAGGTTAAAATATTATTTGCAATGTTTGTTTTATTTTGTTAAAAGTAATAACAACAAACGACAAATTCAGCACTTGCAATGGTTGCCAGGATTCCCATTTTAGAACCATTTGCCAAACAGGTTTTAGATTTTTGTTCAGAAACATTCACATTGTGATTTAAGAGCAATCTTATAAACTGATTAAAAAATGCTGTTGTTAGACATAGTAACACCCTCTCCAGTGTAGACATAACAATGCTGTAGTGTAGGGGTGGCAATCCTGATCCGTGGAGGCCCGCTGCCGATTTTTGGAATGACCTCTCAATCAACCAATAACAGTGGGTGCCCAGGACAGCTGCTTTATTACTGGCTGATTGAGAGAACCCCCCCAGAGGCTCTCAATGGATCAGGTTCACCTGTAGTGCGCTGCTAAGTGGCTTAGGAAGCTGTGCCTGGGATCACAAGGCCACAAATCCCAGCTTTGCATTGCATGGGGGGGGTCGCAGATGTATCACAGGGGCTCAGCGCAACTACGTCGCATCACAGGGGGACATTTCATTTTCTGTCAAAAACATTTTCATTCCTTACATATTGTGTTTGTGATTCAGCATCAGACAGTGATACCAAATTAAATTATGCAGCCACGGTCCAAACAAGAAAGAATTATTGGTCATTCCGGTAACATCAAATTACTGATTTTCAGGTCTCTGGAGTTCCAGTAACTGTCTGCCTCAGGGAACATTTCTGCTGTGGAAATGGAAGCATCAGTGTATGAGTCAAACAAGTGATCTCCTGTAAAATATGACGACCCTGCGGCACATGGGCTACTACTACAATTTGTAAACAAATCATTAGGCATTTCTGATTTAAGAGGAATGTATGGTCGAATCAGCTTGGAATTCCACAACCTCTAATGAAGGTCTCTTGGCTGATCTAAGGCCAAAGTTGTCTCACTATACGGCTCAGCTTATAGATGATATCATGTCATGACTAGACTAGACTACTGCTGCCTTTTACAGCAAACTGACAAACTGCTGCCAGTAATTGTAATGTGGCAGCGTGTCTGGTATTGAATCAGCTAAAACTACTCACATTACACTGTCTGAATGATGTTTGAACACTACGCAGCTTAACTAGCTTGACTCATACTCCTTGTGTGGCCTCCTGTTTATTACTTGACTCCTGTCCACATTTAGCCTCTCATAGAGAGAAGTTTGAGAAACTCCAATTTT
>JABFEB020000040.1:3737005-3762804 GCA_019775895.2 Stomatorhinus ivindoensis
CCCCCCCCCCCCCCCCCCAGGGACTGCCCTCACACCAACTGACCTCTTTTGCTCTGGGTGGGGCCATCCTGCATTCCCTGCTTCTTTTAAAGCATCATACCAAATTAACACACACACAGTTGGTCATCCTGTCTAAATGGGGACCGTCCATTCATGTCTATGGGAAAAACCCTAATCCCAATCACGACACCCTTAACCCCTACCCATCCCTAACCTTAACCATAAATAACCAACACAAATATAAGACTTCTGGCATTTTTACTTTTTTGATTGCATTCACAGATTTGTATTAAACTGAGGTTATCCAAATCGGGACCTCAAAAGATCTCCACAAAAGTAGGGAAATTTCAGGTTTTACTATACTTTGGGGACAAATTGATCCTCAAATGTGATCTATGCAAACCCACACACACATGCATGCACGCCCCTGGCCTGGTCATGGTGTGCAGCCTGCTGGGGTTCTTGGGGAACATGGGGTGAGTCATTGGGCCTTGGCTGGATACAGGGATAACAAGGCCAGTTAACAACCCCCTTCCCCCAGTTCTCTTTTTGATCCTTCTGTTTTTTTGTTTTTAAATTGGTACCTCCCAATATATTGCATTACCTTCCCCAATGCACAAAAAAGAGAAAAGTACTGTACGTACCCTCATAGTCTGTGCATAAATGCCAAGCTGCAGAGGGCATAGAGACAAATAACAGCTCTGTCATTGTATTCGTTTTTTTCCCCTTCTTTCATGTTTCCTTTTCGATTCCAATTTATGACCCACTGTTACCCTACTGTGTGCTTCTTTATCTTGTGATAAAAAACAAAAAGAAATTCCCTCCAGAGCAAAACATGGCGCGTGCAGGGATTTTCCCAGAAGCTAACAAGCACCCAATTCTTTACCCCTCTAGTTTGTGCCTCCACAGCCAGTCAAGCAGAAATTCCCCCAACCTGCCCTGAGAGTGCACCAGCATCGGCTCAGCCACAGGTCCCACCACAAAGACCCTCAGGACCTGCGGAAGACCCCCCACCTTACTCGCCCCCAGACCCGAAAACAGGCTGCTTCTTCTTCCCAACACCCTGCCCCCACTACCCGGAGCAGCCAGTGTTCTGCCAGCCCCAGTTCATATCTTCGGCCAGCTACCCACCCTACAGCATTGTAAGAGCCGCCACACACCAGCGCCTCTGCTGGTTCCTCCTGCGCTCGCAGCAGCTTGCGTAAGCAGCTGAGTTTCACAACAGTCCCCCCCAGTATTGCGTCAGATGTTGCGTCAATGGTCCCATGTCTTGCGTCCCCTTCGTGAGAACCTTCCTGTTCTATTGCCAATGGCAAAACAGGCTTGTGTAGATGACATAGGACTGCTCGCCCGTCATGTGACAACAGAGTTCTGGGCAGGGGGGCTGCTCACCTTTCCCAAGGGGGTTTAAGTTGCAGGTGCAAGATGCTGTCTGACGGCCAGAGTTTGTTTCACTTGTTACTGCACTTTTAAAGCCAAATTGCTCTTCAGCATTTTTACTGAGCAAGCATATTCAACTTCTGGAAAAAGCAGTAACAAATGTGAAAGCGCGAGGGCAATACCGCTCCTGTTGACACTACGGACCTGTTCCGGTTGCTCATGCTCAAGCGATCTCTTATTTCTGGCTCCTTTCAGTATGTGAGCAGGCCGACCTCAGGTCAGGAGAACAGCTCCCAGCCGGAGGACTACATGGTGGAGTCTCTGCTGGTCACCATCTTCTGCTGTCTGGTCAGCGGCCTCGTGGCCCTCATGTACTCATATGAGGTGAGGTCCACTTTAGCCGCGAGGTCTCCATCAGTGGGGAGGGGGGGCACTGCGACTTCCTCGTCCTTTATTTGTTCTGACCCTGTGCCCCGGCCCATCCAGACACGTGCTGCCCTGGCCCGGGGAGACCTCGCAGAGGGGGAGCGGGCATCCCGCAAGGCCCGGCAGATGGTTCTGCTCAGCCTGCTTTTTGGGGTCTGCGCGTGCCTGGCCTGGATCCTGTACGTGGTGGTGGCCCTCAGCATCTAATAAGCAGACAGTTTCTTTCTTTAGGTGCTCAGTTCATATCATATGTATTCCTGCCTGCCATATAAGATGTATTCCAAGGTTCATCTTGAAAAATGTGGAAAAATGTATTTTACTTCAGAATTAATGGGGAGGTAGATCAAGAAAGAAACTTTATAAGCATGCTGTCAATCAATATATGAGAAATAAAGGTGAGGCTTTGTGTGTATAGTGATGTGTAGTGAAGTGTGTGAACAGTGAAAGGCATTCATCTAGCCCAACATGTCAATCTTTCCATCACATGATATATTTTGGTGCCAAGGACCTTCTTGGTACAAATTAGTGGACCACTTAGCACTAGAGTCTTTACAGCCATAAATCTCACCTGTACTGGGTTCAGAGTAACCAATGAGAGCAGACCAAAGTGAGATCATTTATGGTGTTGGTAAAGTTGCAGTTTATTATGTAGTATCAGAAAATACAATTTAAAAACAATTGGGTTCCATCAGCTACACTGCTTGGACCCTGAGAGAAGGAATGCTATGGGGTGGGGGGGCAGTATGCAGTAGGAACAGAAGGCACCAGAATAATAAGTTACTGAAAGAGGGTCTCTGCTATGTGACTGACATCCGACAGCGAAGTCTGCAGATGTGGTGAGCAGTTCTTGGAAAAGCATGCAATGGCTTAGAGGGGTGGGGATGGGGGATTAAAATGTAAGTTGAAGATGAAGAATAGGCAGAGCATGTTATTGGCCTTGATCAGTTGCTGGGGGCGGTGCCTGCTCAGGTGTGATAAAGACATAGGTGAAAGGAAGGCTTCATGAGTCAAGGAATTAGTCATATGGAGACCAACACTGTCATGACAGACGCTCCTCAGTGCTTGCGTGCTGCTGTTATTTATTAGGCAAAGACTGAACAAACAGGAACACTTGCAGGAGATCATGCATGACATGAGGAATGTGTGATTCTGAGTTACGTCAAGCTAGACAACAAACATAAACAGACAGACATCATATGCTTCAGTGATCCGCATGTGCAAAAAGACTTAGCTTAAATTGGATTTTTAAATAAAATTTAAAAATGTGATCTCAGGCCTCAGACCTATGATGGACACACACTCTCCTTTATAATGGTTTGGGTTTAACAAAGTTTTTGCTAACAGAGCCCTTTAAAGCCTTAAGTTATTTCTATGATCGTTATATTGACTAACAATCCACCATATCATTTGAACCTCAAGTTTCCAGTAAATTTCCAGCACATCATCAGGTATGTTACACAGTGTTGTGAACACATCACACAAACTGACCAGGGTAACCTGAGTTCAAACCAGCCACGTTTCACCAAAGCCTGGCTTGAGGTGTGTTAAGTGCACTGCTGCATGTAAGCTCCACACTGGGCTAGAGCTGAGTGCAGGGTCCTTATGTCCCTGCCTTAAGGCCATGTGTGCTGCCGGCTGCTAGAACACCCACACCACTCTCCTGTTAAAGGCAGTTAATGAAAACAACACACGCGTGCCATGCAGGAGCTAAGCGACGTGGCCAACAGGCCGAAGTGACTGAGTGGTGAGCTACAGATTTCCAGGCATGCTTTTGAAGCAGCTGGGTGGATCATGCCAGGGCAGGTGGACCAAGAAGAGGGCGATTTCACAAAAACAGCAATACATCAACCAGCAGGATCAGACGGAGTTGTTAACCATGCCAATTTCACAAGAGACTGGGGCAGACAATGTCAGCAGTGCACAGGTCATATGTGGTTGCCCCTGGTTATTCTTACACTGACTGCAGAATAAAATCTAAAATATAAAGTGAAATAAAAGCCCTGGAGCATTTCAAACATTTAAACGCTTCACATATGTCCAGATTTAAATTATTATTCTGCAAACATTTAATTTCCATAGGTCATTTCCTTTAATCTTTATCAGTTTGTTGCCAGTAGGTGTGCAGGTGAGTGTGTGTGTGTGTGTGTGTGTGTGTGTGTGGGTACTTATACGCCCAGCCAGCCTGCATCAGTCCGTGGGTGTCCATGTTGTCACCCATGTGTCCGCCGGTCTTCATTAGCTGAGCAGCTCCAGGTACGTGACAGGCACCTTGCCTTTCTGGTTACCCTTCTCACCCATGAGCCAGTCAGGGTCCATGCCGGGGACGGTGTAGATGGTGATCAGCTGGGGACGGGCGCATAAGGGTCACAGCGATGCACGTGCAGACGCAGGCAAACACGCGCGTGCAACGGCCGCCCTGAGCGCTCACCTCGTCTGCCAGCAGAGAAAGCTCGCTGGTGTCTGCCGCGTCATAGTCATACAGCACCTTGGCTTTACGCGTCCCCGCGGCAGGCGCTCGCACATCTTCCAGTTTCAGCATGTCCACTGTAGCCCCTGGGGAGTCCTCCACAGGTGGGGGGGTGACAGAGGCCCCCATGGAGACAGAAGGGTTCCCAGCAAACATGTTGGGAAATCTGGATGAGAGAAATGAAGACCAGACACAGGCCTCTTATTACATACAGGTCAGTTTCACACTGCGTATGTACAACTACACCTCCTGCTTCCAACCTAGGTAAAGGTCTACTTACACATCTCCATCAGAACTGGGAGCACAAGGGGTAAAGAAGGAGGACAGAAATAAGACACAGCTTCCATTTGTGGTGGGGACATAGCACAAACTATGGGGGGGTTTCTATGGTCTGCCTCCCAGCAGAAGAGCTGGTGACCAAAGCAGCAGCTGGAACATCACGTGTCGGGGGTTGGGCTCACCCCAGAGGCGTGTCTCTCACCTGCCGAGTTCCTTCTGCAGATCCTGCATGTAGCGGTGGCACTGAGCATAGTAGATGGTCTGGGCCTCCACAAACTCATGCAGGCAGCGCAGATGGTTCACCTGCATGAGTGGAGAAGAGAGAGCATGGAGATCCTCACAGTCCGATCGGGCTCTCGCTAGCACTGTAGCATCTCTCGCTGGAGTTTAACCTACTGCATGTGTTCTGAGACTGACTTTTCCCATCGCAGCAGGTCCCGTAAATTTGGTACGATACTTTCCTTTTTCCACTGACTCCTGGTTGAGTACCTAAAGTACCTAACCAGCTGAGGTATTTTTTTTTTGGTAGTTTGGTACTTTGGGCTGGGACTTATAAATACTTTCTTTATCGATTCGTTGTGTAAAAAGCCTGCCTCTGAAAAACAATATAACCACCATCTTGAAAAAAGTTACGAACTCAGAAAATGATAAACGAAGTAAAAAAAAATAGTAATAATGGATGTGTGGATAAATTAAGAGATCCAGGTTTCAATTGCAAACTGGTCAGAGGATCAGATACAAGATCAGGAAGACATGACAAGAAATAAAGTATTTTGTATGACATACTACAACAGCGTGCAAATATCCAAATATCGCAATGTATATTTAAAGGTACTGTATATATAAAAGGTATGCATAATCGCGGTATATATAAAGCAAAAAAATGTAATTTCTCACAAACCTGTGGAGTGATTTAAACAGCAAGGCTTAGAATGCGTATGACTGTCTTGGAGAACGCATGCAGCGCTGGTGCAAAAGCAGCAGAGGGAAGCTTTAAACCGATTTTTACACATACTAGATCATATTCTAAAGGAATAATCATCAAATTTGCAAAACTTGCTAAGGCTTTTTTTTTTTTAAATGACAGAGTAAAAATGTTTCAGTGAAAATACCCGCATGCTATAATGTCCATACAGAATGAATGTGTGAAAAAGCCTGATCTCAAAATAGTTAACTAGCGATGCCAGAACTGCACATGGAAAACACGTCATGTTGTATTAACATCACAAATTGTCTAGACCGATAATATACAACAGACATTTTTCAAATTCAGTACAAAATACCCAGCTTGGCGTCATGATGCCATTCAGAGCAGATACCATGTTTTTTTACATCAGTGGAAAATCAATGCCTCGAAGTACTGTAGTTTTGGTGCAGTACAGTACCTGGTGCAGTGGAAAAGTGCCCTCCGTTTCATTACAGACTGGTGGTTACTAGCAGTAGATCAGATTAAGGGCAGACGCTGAACTCACAGTTAGTGGACAGTGACTATTACATGAGAGATAGCTACATAAGCAGAAGGAGATACATGCTTTGGGTGCACAGGTAATCAAGGAAAGCAGGTATAAAATGCATGTCCATTATGTTCACATGCAGCATGACACGTGTATTGCAGGTATAACTGTGGTGACATGTACACGCATAACTCACATGTGTACTGCTGATGCCTTCAAGGAGCAAGCGTGTAACCTCCTTCTGTCTGTCGAACTCCACCTGTGCTACACGCAGTTCATGTTCAGCCTGCAAGGGGCACCAGACAGGAGGAGACAAGCTTCAGTTTCCAAGTCTGACATAGGAACACATGGTAAATTCACAACTCATAATGGAACATACATTTCAGAAATGTAAAAACATAGAAGTCAAATAGCACAGTTCCAAGAGGATCTTCCGAATAGTGTGGAAAGGTTCCGGAACTAACATTCACAATAATAATAAGAGGTACAAGATTCCAATATGCCTACACAAGGCCAAGGATTTCCCATCTCTATAGTGATAGTCAGCATCCCTTTCCCTTAACAGGATGATCACTGACGTTGAGACAGGGTCTTGTTAAAGAACACTCAAATCACTAACGCTATGACTACCGGATTACATCTTAAACTCAACAGCTTGATCTGATGTATAAAGAACAATGCCTTGCCAAGTAATTGTACATCAGTAAGAGGAAGGGAGAAAACATGCCTGATAATACAATATGCGCCTTTATATGAAATACGCTAGTCCCTTGAGCTGCAAAAATCTTCTGCTGCCCTCTAGTGGCACACAGTCTTAATAAGCATTCCTCTGTCCATTTGAGCAAAATCAAGTTTGTATCTGGCAAAGGCTGCATTAATCCAGAAATTAAGCCAAGCAAGCAGCTTAACCTAGAGTGCCCAAAACATTAGCATACAGCTGTATTTGTGTGTCTCCTGGAATTCAGCAGAGGTCTCCTGGTAAGATTCCAGTATCTTACCACCATAATAATACACATCTCACAAGCAGCCATCCGAGTCTAAGCCAGTGTCACACACAGACAAAGGTTAAGGACAGAAAGCTGTTACAAAATCAGTCAGAACCTGAAGATCCAACATGTAACTCCCACAAAATGTATCCAAGGCCTGTCACTGGGGAGAACTGAAACGTTTTTTTTCCCCTTCCAGATAGTAGAAGGGAACAGACAAAAACTGTCCACAAAGAATAAACAAAGGACAAAGTCATGAGCGAAGGGGGTAGAGCGAGCATGGAGACGGGATACTCACTTTGTCTACCTCTTCACTCCAGAGCTGGAAAGCAGCATGGCAACAGAAAACGGGAGGTGAGAGACAAAAACGACAGCGAGGACATCACAGTGAACAGTGGCCTCCAACACTTCCTGTCTGACAGGCCCACCTAGGGCTCAGTGTACGGTTAAGGCCAGCGGGTCAGAAATCAATGCTTCTAGGCATGACATTACATTACAGTGCATTACAGATACACTTGTGTTTTTAAAAAACGGGACACAGCTGTAACCTCAGTAGCCCCAGGAAAGATTTGAGGCACTGACAGTAAGAGATGCATGAACACAGGGTGTTCTCATTGCTGTTTAGTCTTCTACCTTCTGGAAGCCCCCCATTATAAAGAAACAATTAAAGCAGAATCATAATTGGTACAAAGTTCGGTTAGAAGTGGTGACAGGAGGCAGCACACAGAACGACACACAGAACCACACAAGCGTGCTGACGCACAGGGGCAGCCAACAACGAAGGAACTGAAATGACTTGCTGGCACTTCGGTGGCTGAAGAACAGACAGGCCAAAGGTGAGGGGGGGGGGGGCGCTGTCAACCGATACCTTGTACAGGGACCTCCAACGTCCTCACGCGGCCTGAACAAACCTGACCACGTAGGAACCGCCGGTCCACTCAGTGCCCGAAAATGTAGCACTTTAACACAAGCTTGGTACAGAGCTTTCGAAAGAAAGGAAGGAAGGAAGGAAGGAAAACCACCAACAACAATCCAAAGTCCACATATCAGGGACAGGCTTAACAGAGCTCAGTTTAAGTATGGCTCTCTATGGAATCTGGACATTTGCCTGCCAGAGGTCAGTACTGAAAAGAGGCCATGACCATGGTGAGTTGGGTCTTGCGGGATGTTAACGGCTCTGCCCAGACAGGGATGGTAATGCGCTGTGTTCACGAATCATGACCTTCTCGACTGAAATCTTGGTACTCGACTGTTCCTGCAAAAACTTGGGCTGAGGTGTGTTGAAATCTAACTCGACTGAAAACTCAGAACATGAAATGACAAAACAAAACAGACCAGCTAAATGTTGTACAGATCGAGACGCGTCTGGCCAAAACAAAGGCAGACGGATGTACTGGGATTCTGATGCCTATGAATCGCTTTGTCTCACGGTAAAATGTGCGAAAGCAGAGTTCCTGTGTTTGGTGTGAATTTTTTGTTTTTTTATTTTATGTGCACTTTTTCATGTGTGTATTAGTTTTAAATTCATTGTTAACCTTCTTAATCATTAGTTAAGTAGGTAGATAAGTTTAAATAGGCAATCATTTGGTCAGAAACAGATTCATTTACGTTATTTCTTATGGGGAAATCTGAGTTGGACCTCCACCAAATTGCAACTCGACCAGCCTTCTGGAACGAATTAAGACAGTTTTCCAAGGTACCACTGTATGTGGAAGTTTGGGGAGAGGAACAAAGGAACAGTAATATGAAGGGTGGGCAGGTCAATAAGGGCTAAAAAGTGTGGAAAAGAAAATCCTGCTGCTCTATCAGACGGCACACGAACAGGGTGCTCCACAGTCCACTGTGCAATCTAGTTCTGTCCCAACTGTTAAAAACCCCACCCACCCTACACAGAGAATAATACCAACTCTGTAATTTAACTATAATGATTAGCAGCTGCACATGATGATTATGCTGCACAACCGTAATGTGCTCCAGATTTGAAATAAGCACCACTGCTATGGGACGTCAGGTAAACGCACAGCTGACATTCCAGGCCAATGCACCTACACAGCAGAATCCTTAGCTCTGCTGCCCCCACACCTTTTAGAGTGCCAACAGGGATCCCACAGCAAGGACAGACAGAAGCAGCAAGTGATTGGCGGGAAGCGAGCGGCTGAAAGACCAGCCGTTTGAACAGCCACATGTATGGGCATCGGTCCTTACCGCAGCGGCACTGGCAGACAGAACGTAATTACGTGGTCTAGTCTCCTGAAAATCAGGCGTGGCCTAAAGGCAGAGGGGTGGAACAGAGTCTTACACAAAGGTATCGGCAAAGACCGAGTCACAAAGGGTTAAACAAAAAACAAACAAACAAAAAAAAAAAAAACGGTGATACAACACACGCTGACAGACACCACTGGATGCAGAGTCAGGAAAAGGGGGTTGTGACGACCTGCACCTGGTGACCTCTGACCCGAACCCTCTTCTGATCTCCAACTGACCAGGCCATTGTGGAGCTGCCTTTTCCCCGGTCAGAGTGGAAGCAAATCTTAACCTTGAGCAACTTTACGTTTGCGTTGCAATAACTGAAGTGCTCGCGGACTTCCCCCAGAGAACGCGAGACCACAGAGAACCTCACTGCTTCACACTTCACATTGCCCTTAACCAGACAATGCCGTCATCACCAGCCAGGTTAGTACAAGATTATGCAGCTCGGATTTTCAATACAGTTTTAATACCATCATCAACTGACACGCGAACAGGAACAAACTAGGTGACTGAGTGTGGGAGAGAGGTTGACGATCTCTCCCTAGGAGATCCAGGGGCACCTCACCACACAAACAAATAGTGACTCCATCAATTTACATTTAAATTAGAAGATGTTTTTAACCAAACTGACATCCATTTGTGAGAAAGCAGGGCGAGCAACTGCGGTGGAATCAGTCCGCTAACCCAGATTCAAACCAGCAACCTAACGATATCAGGCACAGCACCCTACCCGCCCTTGATAACGGAATCACTGATCATTCGCAATTGGTTTGCAACACAGACACTGAGACATGGAGTCAGAGACACTAAATACATTATTTAAAACTGATTCAGGCCCAGTTTACCAAGGGTCACCATTTTGTCCCCTTTCCCATGTGGATTCAAAAACCAGCAAAGACCATCAAAACCATTTCAAAGCATTCATATGCTTTATTCCACCCCTAGGGGGCAGCACTCTGCATCCATACTCAAACCATGCAGTAGAGCAAGTGAAACTCATGGGTGATCATCAATGTGGGAAAAGAGCTGTCCAATTAAGGTGGTACATTTCATTCAGCAATAGTACATGTGGGAAGGGAGCATTTAGCCTGCAGCGGGAATGCAGGCTTATCTAGGCACATTGTGTGCACAGTTTAGAAAATTAAGTAAACAAACTAGTGGTGTGTTAAAGGCTATTATACGGCTGATGAATGACTGCTCTGGAGAGCCAGTGAAAGTGCTCATCACCAATGAAAATAGATAGCCTATTTGCATTGGTGAGTCTTCACTTGGCCCTTTGCCAGTAACGTACCAAAGGTCAGGTTTAACAGCGGCCCACCATTCCCAGGGGAAGCCCGTACCTCCCTATGCTGTTGTAGCTCTGAGTGGATTAGCGATCAAACCTGACCTTATAACATCTCAAAGAGAATGGGGGACAAAACAAGAATACAAGAACATTCCAAAACGAAAGTGTTTCCGTCTTTGGTCAGGGATGTAGGACATCTGTATAGCAGGATGTAAGTGAAGTGAACTTGAGATGTGACATGAGGATTCTCCAGCTGGTATAAAACATGACTCCATCATGGGAGCTCCAATGAAGGAAGATGTCAGGATTAGACGCATCACAATGGAAATGCAACCGTCTGACCATGGCTGCTGGCCCAGCGGTAACCTATCCATTTGTGATGCACAAAAGCCAGAAGGTTCTAGAGGTTATGTGAACTTCTAGAACATTCCCTCAGCTTCTCCACATTCAAAACATGTTAAAGACATTGAAAACAACTTTAAGCCAAACAGCATAATCATCACCAAACATTCTGATTCTTGTTTTCGTACTCAGAAATTTTCAAGGAGAAAGCTAAATGGATGAGTGAAGGAATTTCATTATTTTCAGGTGATGACGATGGCAGGAGTGCAGACCTCATAAACCATTCAGGAGCAGGCATCATGAGAAACAAAAAAGGAGAATGGCGAACACAGCCAGGCAGGCAGTAGATGAGCTGATACTCACTTCTCCCTCACACTGTGCAAGTCACAACAGAGAAACATGTTAGTACATCCTATTTAAGGTCAAGATGGGGGCAGACATGCAAAACACCCCACGCAACCTTCTGTGTGCTCTGATCAGTACTGCAAGATCCCCAATGTTACTGCAAACAGACCAGCTACTCTGCACAACAAGGCAGACATTCTGTGCATCAGCATTACTGGTACTGAATGGTCTTTCTTCTCGTTCATTAATTTTAATACTTAAATTTTCATAATAAATGTTGGCCACTGAAACCACAAGTAATATTGCATACAGGAAAAAACTTTCAGCTGGACAAAACACTAACTTCTATGATAATTTACATGGTTAAACATGGCTGGATGCTGTTTTATATGTGTGACTGTAAAGCGCAGTGCTGCTTATACAGAGCCACTGACACGGCAACGTCTGCATGCCATTCGGTCAATGTGTCACTGCCTTTATCCGGCTGAATTCTGAAAGACCGGTTCACACCAGAGAAGGGCAAAGTAAACGGGGGTAGGACTGTGGGGAGGGGGGGTGCGCAAACAGTGGGCAACATGATGAAGAGGAATTTGGGGGAGGAGAGAGGGGGTAGTGACAGTGACAGTGAGGGAGAGGAACAGCTCACCGCAGCCTTGGCCTCTGCTGCCTTGGCCTTCTTCAAGCGAGCTTTACAGGCATCGAGGTCTAGGCGCCGATTCTCCAGCAGGCGGCGCTCTCTCTGCAGGGGTAGAAAAAGATCCGGGATAAAAGATCCGGTTTCTGTTTTTGACCTTCTGATATGAAAAATGCACAATCAGAAATGACGACGTCCCCAAAACACTCACGGAGATGGTCCTCCAATCACCCTCCAAGAAGTTGCGTAGTGGTGTGAGGAAGGTGAGGGTGGCGGTCTGGAGGAACTCCCTCTCAGCACCCCCAAGCCGCTTCTGGCACTCTCCCACCTTTATCAGGGTGCTTCCTGTTTTCAAAAACAGGAAAATCAGGATTTCAAAATACCTCTGACATGAGTCACTTGACTGCTGACAGCGTTTTAAAATTATCATGGCACTTAACCCTAAATCCTTAACAGCACAGCCCACTGAAAAAACGTTATACAATGTCTTATATTGAATAAAAGCATTTACCTGAACAATCTAATTATTACTTACTTGAAATATGTTTACATTTCAGGCAGTTGGATATTAAACAATTGTGTGTGTGTATATTATTTATATATATATATATATATTTTTTTTAATTATTATTTATTTTATTTTTTTTTGATACAGTGACCTAAAATACAGAGATATTGTTTTGCAGCCATATTGCCCAGCCCTACCCATAGCAAGCTATTACAATACCCCATGTCTCTCGCCAAAAAATGCAGAGATGTTTATATTTCTTTAATATAAAAATCTATTTGTGTTTCTTGGAAATGCATAGGCCTGTTACCAAGAGCCAAATTCTGACTTTGAGGTAATGTGTGCTTTTACCCTGTGATCAGAATTAGCAGTTTAGATTCCAGCAATTGACAATGGTGACTGGCCCCAAAAGACCCTGATCGGAGATTCCTATCGGAAAAACATCCACTCCAGTCGAGAGGAAGAGGTCACCCAAAGACAGGCTGACAGACAGGCTGAATGTCAGGAAACATGGAGGCACCAGAGAGCAGCAGTGATCTTCTCACCGGCTGGATGAAAAACCTGAACAGCCCAGAGACTCTCACACAGCTTTGTGATAATTTTCTAAATGCCCAGAAATAGGAAGAAATACACCTTAGCTTTTGAGTGCTTTGGAGGTTTCTGGAACCAAGAAAGGGAAATGGCGAGCAGCATGCAGGCTGCTGAGCACAGAGCCAATTAGCTATAGCCCCTGAACCACCAGCACCAAGGGGAGGAATATCAGCTTGGGAAAGCATGAAAGACACTAGGTGTCTGAATGTCAACTTGTCCAATCAGGATCTCCTTCAGAGCACACTGGCAGAGTCAAAGGATTATAACAAACATCCAACAGAACAAAGATGGTCTGACACCAGTTTCATTTAAAAAATTGTTTTTTTTGTTTGTTTTTTTTTTTTTTTTACATACTTCTGACTTCAGTGAATACTGCCTTTAGAAGAATTAATATTAAATAAAGACAGTGCTGGCTTTACAACTGCAAAGATTTAGAGCATGGCTGAGGAATGCATTCAGGGATCTATGAAAACTTTTCCCCTCCACCATAAAACATATGCTGTAGCATCTTCCAGAGCTACGAAAAGGCATCAGCCAACAGAAACACATCACCCCCGAAAGGGAACTATCGATCCACTGAGCAGTCAATAGAGTCAGGAAGAAATGCAGAGTGATTCAGTGTCATGACAGATGGGAGCCGATGCAGAGATGGCTGAGTGGAGTCGCAGAGCACAGAGACGATGCGGGGACCTTACAGGTAACTGAGAGCTTGTTCCTAAATATCTCCTGTCCATGTTAGGAGCTAAGGAGGTGTCTAATTCAAAATGTCTTTTGGTCATTGTTTAGTTCATGGGCTCTATCTCTGAGAAGAATCTATGCAGCTAAGTGTCATTTTCAATAGTAGAACTGATATGACCCAGGGTACAGCACCACAAACATAATAAAAGAAAGCCAATAATCCTTCCAGACAGCTAACGAGTCCTCTGTCTTTCCTCTCCTCCATTTGCAGTGTCCGAATTGTTCAGCAGCTTGTAAACATAGCATTTCCTCTACAGCTAAATAACTTCCATGTACTCAAGGAGCCTGAATGAATTTCTTGGAATCACCCTGAAATTTCTGCAAATGTAGTCATGATTGGAAAAAATGGAATTAATAAATTCATTACTAGGTTACCTGTGTGCATGGTCAGCTCTTACATGTGATAAAAGACCAGAAACAAAGTTTCGCCTTTAAACTACAAAGATAACAGAACTCTACTGCAGTTTCTCAACCCACTCCTTGGGAACCCCCAGACAGTCCAGTTGAAGCAGGGAGCTGACAGGGAAGAAAAATTTGGACTGCCTGGTGATCTCAGGTGACCATGTTCAGAAACACAGCGCCACACTAACACAACACAAGCCAAAAACTCAATCACAAGTGAATGAAAAACAATAGAAAAGGTTATTAATTCATAGTTAATAAATGCACTGAAATACCAGCGTTAAAGCAAGGGATCATGGGACACTGTCGGTCACATGACAAACATTTAGGCACAACACAATTATGGCAAGGTTACTAAGCAGAGACTAAGTGCAGAAAATAAGGGGTTTTAGAAAGAAACATTGCTACGAAATACCCTGCAGCT
The DNA here is from genome assembly GCA_019775895.2 of Stomatorhinus ivindoensis. Lineage (NCBI taxonomy): Eukaryota > Metazoa > Chordata > Actinopteri > Osteoglossiformes > Mormyridae > Stomatorhinus > Stomatorhinus ivindoensis. Next base: position 3,751,517 of record JABFEB020000040.1, read on the forward strand.
ACAAGAATTGCTTGGTTTTTCCATCTGTCAAATTGCCATCTGATGCCAAAGACCTCCACCCACCTGTTTCCTTGGTCACTTTGCCCTCTTCCCACTAACATTACACTTTGTCTAGTATTTCAATGACATGATGATCTGAATTGTCTGTTTGGTAAACGATGTATTGGCCCAAATAGCTTTCACAGCAGTGAGGCAGGGCAGAACTCCACTGATACTATGAATATAAAGATCATGAAGTCTTGGTGAGAGAAGCTATAGAACATGCATATTAGTCCACGCCAAACATTTAAGATCTCTAAAAACATGCAGAAATATCCGAGTCGGAAAAAACTGCACAACGGGACGGCAGGTGGGTAAAAGCAGCGAGCGGCAGCAGAACATCGCAACCTTCAAAATTGAGTAATAAACCTGCCCTCACTTACCATACGGGCTCCCAGCCCCAAAGTCTCTGGCTGCCTCATGCATATAATGCCCCAGTATCTCTCCATTGGTGATCCGGGATGGGACTTTCTTGTCGAGCTTCTCATAGAGGAACTCCTCAATCCGGGCACCTGAGGAGGAGGGAGTGGAGGGGTTTACAGACAACCTGATGCAAATAAATACACAAGCAGTCCCACACTCACTCACATGCGTTTAGACCTGGCAAAAGCAGCAGCTGCCAACTGCGAAGGGGTACGAGGCCTGTACCAGCCAGCACTAGATACTAATCGCTATAGAAACAGGACACAAAAGGGTTAGTCACCCCATTCACAGGATAGGGCAGTGTCGCCATTGCGAGAGCTTTCCTGAACAAAGGAAACAAAAGCCAGTCGTTACGATTCACCCGCACATGTGGGTCTCCTTCCCTTTGCCTATACACGACCAGCAGTGGGCAGTACCACACTCCCCAGCAGCCGACAGTGACTAACTCTCCGCATGTGGGCAAAAGCCATGTGACATCATACCAACTAGACAGGACACATGTTCCGAGACACGAGTAGGCCAACGCGCACACGCAGCAGCACACACGTGACAGACACATAAATGGAAAATGACACCTGCCACACAAGTCTTTTACTCACCGACCCAGAACAGAGCACAGCACTGGAAAATGGCAGAAAAACCAACCGCCATAGCAAGGCAAACAATCACATACGAGCCTTTGCATCTGGGAAATTATACATTCAACACTGTAAATACAGCATGTCAACCCTTACACTCAAGCCTGAAACTTGTTGTTGTGACAACAACAACCTTTATGAAAGCTATAAAATAAAACTAACCAGAATGCCAAATATCATATCACAATCTGAAATGGTTGCAGTTGACAGAGGCCATGTGAACACACTGGTATGAACCGGTATCCACGAAGATATCAAGGCCTTCCTTAGCTTACGCTTTGAAAATGCTGTTAACTGACAGGGCCATAAAGTCCCCTCTGCATTATCTAATGGACATTCGTGAAGGCAAAGACAGGCTACCGTGACAAAAGCTTTAAACAATTTGTAATGGTGGCCCAAACGTAAACAAAACACTGATAGGAAGGGAGCCTCAAAAGGCAGAGAATGATCAATTACCATCACAAACATGGCTCACATATGAAGTAAAGGAAGTATGAGGTCCACGTGGAAACAATGACCCAAATTACATAAACACTATAACTATCACTATATTGTGCAGCACTGGGGTACACCCTGCACGGGAGGCACTCACATACTCACTCACTCACTAGGCAATTTAGAGACCCCAGTTAACCTAATTGCATGCCTATGGACTGCTGGGGGAAAACCACATGACATGAGAACAAGCAAACTACACACAAACAGCAGAGGTGGGGAGGAAAATAAAACAATTAAAAAATACATAAATTCACTTTCGACACAGCAAACATTTTTTATGGAAAGGAGAGAAGAGGTGGAGATTAAAAATTCCAAGTGTACAACAAACAGATGGCATTGATCCGCGGATGTCACCAATAACGACCAGAGGTGCACCTTAAATTACAAAGCACTATTTATCTAGAGGTGTTGCTTTTTGACTGTACAAAAGCAATTTATTATTAATCTGCATAGGTCTCTAACACTTGATTCAGATCCTGACTATTCATAAATATGCATGACTGTAGTGAGCCAGAGGTCCCACACATGAGCCCCAGGAGGTGCCTCGTAGTTAATTTTAGCTTCTATTACTGTCCTCGATGATGTCACTGAATGTCATCACGGAAACCCTTTCTGGGGATAAAGGGGATATCAATACATTCGGACTGGGGAGGACTTGGTGCCCTCCCAGTTACCCAAAACTGGCACAGTATTTCAGTTTTCATCACAGCAAGCAGAAGGGCCCAGCATACTACCTGAAAGCGGTTCTTAAACAGTGGCTGCAGGGAATATAAGCCAGTATATTTTCATCTAACATTGCCAAACAACATGTATAAAACATAACATTAATACTAATAACACTAAAACGTCTTCAAGCCCTAAAATAATAAAAGACAGACATAGAACTCTGGTGCTCATATAGTGCCCTGCACCCAGCTGGAGAACCACGAAGTCCAGCTAACACACAGTCACTGCAAGTCACTGCAGCCGCAGCTGGCTCCGGCCTCCCACAGAGGGCGCCGAGAGAAGAGGAGGGGACTTACCTGTTTGATCAACTGGAGCATGGAGGACCACAAAAGCAAAGGTTAGACTGCCCTGGGACCCAAATCAATCTGACTCTGCTCTAACAGCAGAATGACAGGTAAGGTGACATTGTGGGCTCAAGAGATGCGGCGCATTACATTAAAGAGCAGCTTCACTGGCCGTCATTGCTGATCTACACAGTGCAGCTAGGGGGCAAAATGAGAGCACGCAGTGCAGCTACAGGGCATGGACGGGGCCCCCTGCGGACAACCTTGGTAGGCAGCTCAGCCAGGCAAGGTGTCCATTTAGTGAGTGCAGCACAAGTATGCTAATTCAGAACACAGTGAAATCAAAGGACACACACTGCAGTATTAAAGTTGCACTCCTGTTGCCCCCCCACCCACCCATGACATGCTATGCAATTGGCAGTTCCAATTACTGAGCAGAGAAACACAGGGCACTACTGCACCCAGGAATGGAAAAACTAATCCTGAAATTAAATTAGTCTGGACTAAAGGGCAGATTGAGGCAGTGGGCAGGAGAGTCACCAGCCAGCCCATGAGAGGTCTCGTGGAAAATTGTAAAAATGAAGAGGAGAATAGACACTGTGAACCAAAAGAGGAAAAGAGAAGAGAGGGGGAGTTGTGGAACTGAGTTACAGGGGTAAAGATAAGCCAAACAGAGCGTGCAGACGAAGAAGACAGAGGGATAATAAAAGGGTGCCCTCTCATGCCTGATCTGCACTGCCTTCTTAAGGAGGGAACAGGCCCAAAGGCTTACTTGGGTTGGGCTGCAGAAGGATCTCTGTTTGTCGAAAAATTCTCTCTGTCCAGTTCTTGGTGGTGTCGCCGCGAGCGAGCAGGTTCTCCAACTGGGAGTCCAGTTCAGTCTTTTCAGCCTGGCCCAGCTTCTCCTCCGTGAACTACGAGGAGGAAGGAGATGATAACCAATCAGCATGGCTGCTGCCAGCTAGAATGATGGCAGCTTTCAGAACCTCTGAATGGTTCATAAACTTCCCATAATATACCTATTAAATTAAAACCATCTATATAACAAAGAATTAAACGAACCACAACCTGATTCTACAATTTGGGAGAACACAGGGAGGTCATGGAATTGTCATACACGCACCCCTGCTTCAACCATACAGCCCAACCGGACGGCTGCTTCTCTCAACATAGGCATGACGTTCAGAGAAACACAGCCTGGCCAATGGTTGACTTTTGAGTGAATCCAGCAAAAAGTAATCATGTGCAAAGGAAAATTCCTTCCGTAACCAAACTGTTTACACCTAACCAATGAAAGCTACACAAACACGATAGGTCAAGCTAAACAAAGGGGCTGAGAGACAGAAATCTCATCTCCATGCTGCCTTTACATCCCTATACCTGTACTTCATCAGCCAAGGGTATTAGGTAAATAGTCCTATTATAAGAGCAGGTTAATGTGAAAACTATACTTTAAAAAGCTTAGCCACACAGCCAGTAAGGAACATCCAGTTCCTGAACCTGCTTGCAGGTACAATAGTTGGGCAACACCAAGCTGGTCTATCCTGAATCCGGATCTGGGTCCCATCTGCCCAGACACACAAGGCCACCAAGCCCGTCTCCTGAAAGCAAACACCGATGGGTCCGGCTCCTACGCTCTCCTGTATCGTGTATCGACAGTATTCTCCTGTTTCAAGACAAGCTGGTGTTGGATTTCAAGTGTGAAAACCACATAGGAGAAACACGGGCAATCAGAAACTCCGTACATCAGGTGATGAGACCACTAAACCGTCACTGTACAGTGAGGTTGGCTGAGGAACGTGAAACAGAGTATCAGCCTAGACACACCCCCACTACTAAGCTGACCAAACCCAATCCATACCAATCAAGTCCTATAAGGCAATGAACCCCCCTCAGCAATGCTCTTGGTGGGGGGCAACTCTAGCTTAGTTTTCATGACCTCTTCTAGTATCAAAATAACATAAAAAAATCAACTGCCTCTAGAATAATATTTGAACAGCTTTTTTTTTAATTAAAGTGACACTGTTCAAGCATACTGTCTATTCACAAAATGGTTGCACACAATACTTACTCTAGATATGAGTCATATTTAAACATAATACCTTTTTACAGTGAACATTTAATTAACTATTCAAGGCTCCATTTCAACAACCAGTCAAACAAAAGTGCATTGAGGAACATCCCTGAGATAGGAAAGTTCAGTTCAAATCTGGGGGTCACCAGATTGATTTCACTCTTGGACCCTTGAGCAAGACCTTTAACCCTCAATTGCTTCCATGAACTGCCTGACTCTGCTTTCTCAATTGTATGTTACTCTGGATAAAAGCATCTGCTAAATAAGTAAATGACCCCAGGACTGGTCCACAACCTCCACTACTGCTGCTCCCTTGCAAAACTCATACCAGCCATTAACTCAAGTGGAACATGTGAACACTGCAACCGCTAATATTTTTTCAAGCATGCTTCAACCTATGACAACCAGTTTATAAAACCCTATGCAGTTGTGAGCATTTTATCTCTTAATTATCATCTACTAATATTTACACCACTTAAATTAATGCTTGCTTTAAATGCATTGTCATGGCATGAAAAAACAATCCTATAAAGCCCCCTCATTTGTAATTGTCTTAACCAGCCTTTCCACTTAGCTGATGACATGCTTGCTGTGTCAGGGAGAGGAATGTCTGTAACTGAAGGAACATCTCGCCAGACTCTCCTCAGGACTTGCCAGCAGTCCACGGCCATCAGCACCACTCTTACCTTCACAACCCCCCCACACCACCACCCATGCTGGAAAAGGCAGAAGATCACTTTCCATGGGAGGAGCATCAGCAGGTGGTGCTCAATGAACTATAGACAACAACACTGAAATACCTGCATAATCCCCTGGGAACCTCCATGTAAAGCTTATATTAATGACAATGGCTAACTGCAGATTCTTTTAACACCCATCTATCGAACCACAATAATCACAGGTTCTAAATCATAATTATCAGGAGTAAATCCCAATTTGTTGCCTGACAGCATGGAACACTGATTCAATTGTGCTACAGCTGAAGAACAGCAGGGGTCACATGTTTCTGGCACTGGTCATTTGGGGGACGTGGGCTAATAAGTTGGGGACCCATGTGCTACAAGGTGACAAGGGCTGATGTCCTCAAACTTAGAACACAGAGGGGCATTGTCACTTTATCCAAGGGACATTTGGTCAAAATGGATGTAGCATGAAGGCGTCACGGTGTACATGGCACGGATGCAAGACACCTAAAACCACAACCACAAGGGAATGTAAATAATTAAATGCCCGGTATCTTATAAGCATGCCAGGTGCCCTACACAGGCAAACCTAAGCTGGTTCTACTCCCCCACAGGCCTCCATGTAGCATAGCAACAGTTTGGGAGCCTAGGGAGCGTTCACTCTTGGTAAGCTGGTAGGCAACCTATAAGTCACACAGCTTGCGATGACAATTTGCAAATTCAATAATAACAGCAGCATCCCGAATCTGGTGGCTCTGTTAGCTTCAAAAATCAGCTTCGATTTCACTAAAGTGGTGCCCAAAGCTGTACGCAAGACTTGTGCCAGTAGCCCTCACCCACCACTGTCTAGGGGCTTCAATGGAGGTGTGAGCAATTTTCCATGACACCTGTCACCAAGCCAACTCCTTCCTATAACACGCAAAGGGTCACATGACACAGTGATGAGTGGAGGAAGCTCACACCTCTCATGGCTGGCAAAGAACTTCAGCTTGCCTGACGTGAGCAGGAGGCCACAGTTCAAAAACCAAACGAAAAGGTTCAAACCGCAAACCAATTAAATATAGGGTAACCCTTGGAGCTGGCAGATAAAGTGTCTGACGTGACTGAGATGGATACAAGTCATGGGACCGACGCTATTTTCTTTTTCATTTGGTTTTTCTTGTTTGTACAAAATCTCTCAGTTGGTTCATTCTGCAACAGCAGATGAAAGCAGCAAACTGCCCAGACACTGAGGACTCCCATTTCACCCTCCTCAGGGAGGTAAACAAAATGAAAACATGCCCTGTAGAGTTGTGACACAGCTGGGGTCTTGCCTGCTCTGTGTGTCATAGCCTGACAATCCCAAATTCCTCTGTGATACCCTTTTCCCATGATGGCCCCTGGCACACAGTACAGTGTGTATAAACAGGAAGAAGGGAAAAGATCACCAACAGCAAGAGAGAAGACCAAGACAGCTCAGTATGTACCTCACACAACAGGAAAACTACTGCTGAGGCAGCAGAACATGGGAACCAGTAGAGTTTCAAAAGACAATACCAGTCAAGAAACTTATGAAGTTTCTTTTAAAACTACTGCCATTTCACAATAAGGGTCCCGCTAGTTTATGAATGCTGAGACATGAAGGAGAATATACAGCCCTAACTGCATTTTATGGCCCTGAATAAATACAGAAAAACCAGATAATTTTTTTTCCTTATTCTTTAAGCTGACATAAACTACGCTACAGTTTGGAGAAATGGCACAGTTCATATAACTTACAAAACTTGTAGTCAGAAAGATGTCTGTAGTCACAGATTCTGGAAGTAAATAGCAGTGCAGCGTCACTACTAGAAAACTCACAGAAATCCTATGGCTTTGCACAATGGTAACCATCTGGCTCTGAGCTGAACTCTTTCACAAACTAGTGTTATGTGCTACTGGAAACACAAAGGAGTGATGGAAAAAGTTTCATAATATAATTAAATAAGATGCAACCTAAAGCCAGTCCAACTCATTGTAAGGGATGGCGTTCTTGTAGGAACCATGATAATGATCAGAGCAATGACGTCAGCAGGGAAAGAAACTGACATTTAATGAGGGATTTACTCAAGGAATAACAAAGAGAAAGTCTGTGACCAGAGATTACGAAACAGCTTTTCTCACTCAACTCCTAAAACCTCTCATCCAATACCTGGCTGAGGTGAGTCTATCCCTAGAAACACAAAGCAGGGTTTCTGGCATGGCAGGGTTGCAGGCACCTGTCCAAGGGAACCAGAGCAAACTGCGGCAGTGACATCAAGCAGCAACAAGAGCCACCTCCATTGCACAGAAAGTCTCTTTTCTAGTATTGCGGACACAACACGGTCCGAATTGAACTATGCAATGCAGACTAATGAATGACACATTTCCCCAAGGCTTGTATGACCTTATAAAGCAATACCTGAAGTCACTCCCATCCCCCCAAGACACATCACTAATGGAAAATCCAGGAGAATTTTCAAATGCATCATTGCTGTAGCAATAGCTACGGGAGTTTGTCTACTGTAAGGGACATCGAAATATTAAACAGAATATGAACATTTAATTGCTACTGTTTATTAATACAGTTTTCAAACAAAGTGCAACGGATTCTGCATTTCTGTCGTTTCTCTCTCATAAAATATATTGTGGAAACCAGGCGATCTCAATTGCAGGTCTCAAATAGCAGCAGATTAGCTGTTCGGAAATACCTATCAGTGGATTTACCAGCAGGGTAACATTTGCAATTCCAAACAGGACAGTACAAATGTTACTAAACTGTTTTGGAGGTTTCTGCCTAAAACATACGGGCATATCCTAACACATCGTGCAAAAAAGAAACTTAAATTTTTGGTTCAAATTTCGCTAAGAAAATTAATTATTTAGTCTTACAGTAAGTACAATACTACATAGTGTATTGTACAATATCAACACCATCAGGAAAAAAATCCACAGAAACCAACAACAATAGAGCAGCGGTTGAAACAGAAGCCCGTTAGTTTTATGACGATTCATCTGCTTTGGAAACATCTCACAAGAGCTATAAAACTGTATTTATATCAGCTCACATGAACATAGCAGGAACCTTGAAGTGCGATTTAAGCACATTTAACGGCATTTCATTAACATTTTCTCTACCTCAACAGTTGGCGGCTTTGAAGTCACACTTTTTAATTTCAGTTTCAATTTTTGCTTTTACACTAAACGCCACATTACAAGCCGGACATTAAGATACATCGCATAAACAGGCGAGCAGCTGCGTTTCACTAAAACCGGCGAAGGAGGGGGGGGTCTACCTACATCTGTTAAAACTAGTAAATTTCAACACCCGCTAACTTACTAACCTGGTTCGCAGCTACTAGCTGGAATTAATGCTAAATGTAACTGAACAATCGCGAAATTCGCCACTTAACAGAAATTACCCTCAACGTGTATTCAGAGCTGGCAAAAAAACCGTCAAATACAAACAAGTCGGCTAGCTGGTAGCCGTTAGCTTTGCGGCGACCAGCCGCCCACCTGTACAGCGCGCGTGAAGAACACCCCCGCGCCCGACGCCAGTTTCTTCACGTTGAAATCCATGTTGTTCGCCAAGGCGCGCGCCGGTTCTCCGCAGCACGGGCCCGCCCGCCGCCGTCCTCTGGCACAGGTAGTCCGGGCTCCGAGGGAGCCGCGCGGTGCTGCGGCTCGTGTGTCAGTCCGCCAAGTCAGAGTTCAATTATTCAGACTGCAGTTAAAGGAGACGCGCTGTCTTGGAAGGGGGTGGAAGATATGCGGTCAGCTCTTAGGGTCCTTTACCTATATTCCATAGATAGCAACGTTTGGAGCCTTTAGGCATTCCCTTTAGATATGTTACTGCCGATATTTCAGATGATGCTCGAGCCAGTTAAAAAATACTGCAGTATTTTAATATTCATGGGGAAGAAGTTTTCTTTACGCTAAAGAAAATCAGGAGATATCGAATGCCTTGACCAGTTTAATTGCAAATTGTTTATTGATTTGGTAAATCCTATTGGGCGCATTAATAATAGAAAATAAGCCTTTTAAAATCAAACCTGCTTATTTTGCCTTGTTGTTCCTAGTGTATCATCATTCCAACGAGAGAATGCAATATAATTACACAACTGACTCATCAACATGAAATTCAACAATTATATTTTTATAAATACTGTTGCATCTTTTAACGAGCATACAAAATTAACTGGCATTAATGACATAATATAAATAAATACATTATCCAAGCATGTATGTATAATTGTCATTTTTATTTCTTTAAAATACTCACGTTGCTAACATTAACTACTAAGTACTACCGTTTTGATATTCATATCCACCCAAGTTTTTACGCTGTAACAACGACAAATAACAGTTTATGAAGTTGCATGGTTAAATATGTGTTAACTTAAGTAATGAGCTGAACAGCATATAAGGAGTTTAATAAATCGGGATTTCTAAATCCTGCTCCTGTCAATATACCTTGTTGGTTCTGGGTCAATTTGAACTCTTAACATGCTTGACTGAGACTGTCGATAGAATTAACTCTCCTGTGACCCTGTCCAGGAGAATTAGAATATAATGATGGATGGATGGTTTTTTTGAAAAATCACTGGCATAGTAGTGAGACAGGCAACTCAAACTGGAAAATTCGGCCAGATGTTTCTGCATTCCAGTTCTATGGCACCTTATGTGTGATGTAACATATCACATACTCAGGTGAGAGAGAAGCTACGGGTCCAGATTCTGGGTCAGCCATTTATCTGGTTCTGATGGAACATTTCAGGGGCAGGTGAGAGAGAAGCTACGGGTCCAGATTCTGGGTCAGCCATTTATCTGGTTCTGATGGAACATTTCAGGGGGGTTAAGGGTCTTGCTCAAATGTCCCATGGACATGTAACTATGCTATCAAGGACAGGATTAGAACCAGCGAGCTTCTTATCACAGGCACAGGAGCCTAAGCATCTGACCCCCACAACATCCCCCCAAAGGGTCACTGTATTGGCTGGGTACCAAGCCTGCTTCATACTGCCTAGAATCCACCACTATATTACTAACACTTCACATAACATAGTTACTCATTTTTTGTCCAATATATTTTGGCCAATCAAGTTAAGAGTAGCTATTAGCTAACCTACAGGGTATGCACTGTACGGTATATTATTTGTAAAAGGAAGGCAAAACATGGTGTTAAGGGAGTGTCTTTATCTCAGAAATGCAGAGTATAGCAGCACATTATAGTGTCCTTCTTTCTGCAGCTGCTAATTTAATCAGGATGACGGAGGGTAGCCCACCGCAGGGCAGGCAAACCGGACCATTCAGCTTTTGTGATGTGTGACTAAGTGCTACATAGCATAGGCCAAGGTTAATAAGAATATTGCTGCGCTAGGTTAGACATATAAAAGCAAAAACCAAGGGTTTGTGTACTTTACAGCTGGGAATTCATTAGAGGGAGGGTGCATCCTAAAAATGCTCCCTTTGAGCAAATACAAAAGGTGCAGATAACATGAGTATGGTACACAGCACGGTTCTCCAATTCCGGTCCTGAGGAGCCAGTCTGGGACACAGTTTGCAGATTTCCCTTATCAAACACACCTTATGCAGCTCACTGGCTAATTGCCAGGTTTAGTAGCATGGAAATCTGCAAACTGTGTAGCAGACTGGCCCTTCGGGACCGGATCTGGGGAGCCCTAGTATATGAACATTTGTATGTATAGCCACTTCATTGAAATTGGAAAATTGTTAAACCTATAAACAAGAGGGAACTTAATACACACAAAAAATTTCTGAGCAACATGACATATTTACAGTGTCGCAGGTACACTGCTGGTTTCTCTGCTGCCGCAAGTGAACAGGTTAATACTCTAAGATTGTTATCCACGTTGGCACTAATGATGTCCGATTGAGGCAATCGGAGATCACAAAATCTAATTTT
>JABFEB020000040.1:3797816-3837637 GCA_019775895.2 Stomatorhinus ivindoensis
CCCTCGATTTGTCATCGTCTGACCCTGTGTTTCCCTCGGATATCGTTGAGTCAAAACACCCGGCCAGACTCGGCATGAAAGAGGAAGTCACCACAAGGAGTGGGGGGGGTCGGGGGACTCAGCCATCTGGGCACACCAAACAGGAGACAAGACAAGGGGCGACTGTAGCCATGGAAACCAGATGCAGCAAGTCAGAACAGCTGCAACAGGAGGAAGCTGCACAAGTATATTTATTTGCCTCTGGGGGAGATTATACTTCACACTCAGAAAATGAAGAATCCAGAGGCCAAAATCCATACAGGCTGGAGCCACTCATATTTTTATTAACGCAGATCAGATCCAAGTGCTTTATTCTGACTCAAATAGAACTCGAACCTTGAGGTCACCACGGCATCGGAAATGCTGCATTATGCCACAATAACAGCTGCGTCGCTCAAGACTGAACAAAATCATCCCAACGCTGGTTTTTAATGTCTCCGGGGATGGTGTGACCTTTTACGGATCCGTGCAGACAGGACAACAGCTGCCATGGTAACCAGGAGGTGACACGGCGCTTCCGCCTACCTCAGTGCAGGGCCTATCAATCCTCACTATGAGCATAGGTGCTCACATCAGCAGCCAACGGTCCCTGTGTTTAAGGAGTAAACCCCCCCCAGATCTTCTGGAAAACCCCATTCCAGATGACATCAGACCTTCTTGTTTACCTTTCGCCACAAAGAGTAAAGGATTGAGACACGATCAAAACAGTCTCTTTGTTATATTGGTGTTTGGTGGATAGATACTGCAAGCGTGGACTGGACCAATCAGAGGGTGGCTTCAAAGTCCCGCCTTCACCTGCACCACCGAGCGTCACATTACCCCAAGACGACAAAGGTCTGGACGATGGGGGGGCTACAGGGGCGCAGCATTGGTAGGTGCAGGATCGGTTTAGAAAGGTATCCTGGGAGTTCAAGAACAGAAGTTAACCCAAAACATGAAGTTTAGAAGGTTTAGGAATTCAATAAAATAGAAAATGTCCTTCAGACCAATTACTGTTCTCTGCCCTGGCTTTTTCCACATTGGACTTCTTATTACATGACAGCAGCAATGACTGACAACATTTAACAGGGGGGAGAGACTCTATTTCCAGCCACCAGCCACCCCCCCCCCCCAACAATGATTCCACTCCTCTGCACTCCACACCCCAGAAAAGAACCACACACATAAAAGCTGGTGTGGAGGGGGGCAGTGTGACTGAACAGGCTGAATCAACAAGAAAGGGGAAGTTGAAAAAAAAGATGATGCCAAGACCTCCCCCATCAGTCATCGCAACCATGGGACCTGCAAATGGTGTTTGATTTACAGATCGGTAAAAGGTGAGAATGTCTCCATCTTGGTAGGGGGAGGCTCAGAGACTCAAGGGAAGGCGGGGGCGACCCAGAACCACCCAGGAGTGCCCAAAGGACCCCCCAGCCACAAACCAAAACCAAGAGCGAGACACAGAGAGAAAGATAGACAAAGAGAGCAAGGCAGGGACATACAGAGAGAGACAGAGAGACAAGCAGAGACGGAAAGTGGGACAGGTACACACCGAGAGAGACAGGCAGAGACAGAGAGAGCGAGAGAGACGGGCAGAGACAGAGAGAGAGACAGGCAGAGAGAAACAGGGAGAGAGACGGGCAGAGACAGAGAGAGAGACGTGCAGAGACAGAGAGAGAGACAGGCAGAGACAGGGAGAGAGACAGGCAGAGACAGAGAGAGACCGGGAGACAGGGAGAGAGACAGGCAGAGAGGTAGAGAGACAGGCAGAGAGGTAGAGAGACAGCGCGTTGCCGCACCCACCACACAATGAAACAGATCGGGGTCCTGGTTGGCAACCCTTCAGGCCAACACATGGTCCCAGTCTCTGGAAACGGCCATCTACCTACTGCAGCCAGTTGTTACGTGGGCGGCCCTTTGGTGTCGACCAGCTGGTCAGGTCCTCAGCAATGAGGATCCTGTGAGACGGATCACCCTCACGGAAACGCGCCACATGGCCGTAGTGCTGTAACTGACCCTCACCCACAATGCAAGTAAGGTGCCTCATTCAGGATTCCCTGAGCAACCGCTAGTTCAATGCAAAGTCAAACCAGCAGTACCCAAGGATTCTCCGAAGGGACACAGTACCAATGGGGTCCAGTCTTCGTCTCAGCTCACTCGATAGTGTCCATGTCTCACAGCCATACAGCAAAACAGGGAGCACCAGGACTATAAAGACCTGGACCTTAATCTTCTTACAATGATATTGGGATCGCCACACACTCCTTTCCAGCGACCTCGTGACCCCCTATGCTCACCCAATCCGTCTACTGACTTTATAGGAAGAGTCACCTGAGAAATGAATGTCACTGGCGACGTAAGTGAACCTCTTCAATAAGCCGACATTGTCCCCACAGACAGAGACACTGCTGATGGCTGTGCCCAAGAGGTCATTAAAGGCCTGGATCTTGGTTCTTATCCAGGACACTCGCAAGCCCAGACACTCGGACTCCTCGCTCAGTCTCTGGAGAGTCCCGATCAGAGCCTCCATTGACTCTACGAAGGTCACAGCATCGTCGGCACAGTCAAGATCAGTGAATCTATCTCCACCAACAGATGCCCCACAGTCGCTGGACCCCACGACCCTGCCCAACAGCCAGTCCATGCTAGCATTGAAGTAGGAGCAAGAACACAGTCTGAGGGAAAGGGGAAAAACTGAGAGAACCTTGAAGCAACATCCAAAAACAGCAGCCTCCCGATTTGGCTGAGCTAATTTTGGTGGGAGGAGGGTCATGCCAAGGCGGGCGATGTACAGCCCCGGCAGAGGCACGGAAAAGCCGAATCAACACCACGAAAAGGCTGTCTGTTTAAGCTGGACGCCCTCCTCGCTGGATGCAGCACCGTCTCATTGACTCATCAAAACCGACTTGTTCTTTACACGGCAACACGTTAACATCTTTAACCCAGGAAACCCCCCCCCCCCCCCCCCATCTGCTGAGTCAAGGGACAGAAATTTGCAACATCTTCTGTGAAAATTGTATTATGACAGGAAAACCTCACGCTTCCTGGAAAAGACAACTCACGATCCGTTTGGGTTTCCGTCCAACCATTCATAATGAGAGCTGAGCTCTCAAGATATTAATTAAGCTGAAATGAAGGGAGACAGAGCATGTGATGGAATTAGGGTGAGGAAGAGAGGCGTTAAAGAGACAGACCTTTTAAGAACAGAAACCTTTCAGCTGATTATTTTAGAGTGTAGCAGATGTGGGTGGGCATATACATGTGTACTCGCGATTCAGAGCACATGTGCGATAGAAAGAGAGAGCAGCTCATTAACTTCATTCCTCGGGGATTCCCAAGAATTTCAGTTCTTGGCTTTGGGATCCCTGATTATTCGGTTTCCACTCCAGCGTGTTGAGAAGGGAGGAATTCTAAGGAGGATCATCAAGTGAGGAAGGCCAGAGTAAAAAAAACCCCAGGATTCACATTCCTGGGGTCCCTCTGATCTTCTCTAGCCAGTATTCAAAGCTCTGCCCATCAACTCAGGGAACAGCCCCACCCCAGACAGGCTGGAGTGGGAGCAGAGGTAGGAATTTGAGTTATTCCAGTTATGCTCCTTCATGCTTGGTTAACGTGAACCAATTCGTCCGGGAAGCGTCGGCGTCACAGCGATGAGAATCGTGGCCTGGTGGTGAAGCGGGACGGTACATCGACATGGTGTGACAGGTTCATAGCCAGAACCTTCCAGATCAAAAAAGGACAGTCCAGAATCAAATCTGCAGTCATGGTGGCTGAGGCACCAACCCCGCCCCTAGCCCCTCCCCCTGCACCACCCACGGATAGCCACCCACAAAAAATCCATTTGAATTAATATATCAGCAGAAACTCACCGCTACTGATCCCAAATGGGAGAATGCATAGATTGTCACGGGAGTGACAGAGAGGTTACTACAGTTCATTGTGCTGCAATGTTCCACAATTCATTTTTAACCACATTTATTTGTTAGTGCTTCACATTCCAACAGTTGCGTTATAAAGTTTTTTGTAATTAAAATTTTAGTAAGGATGTTGGAGTACAAATTGGCACCATCAGGGGTTACAGATAGATACGGTGTGGTGTACCTGAAAGCCAAACGACCCAGCAGGGGGCACAACTGAGCCAATTGTGACCATGCACAACTAGAGTGTACAGATATGGTGTGGTGATGGGGAGGGGGGAGTCAAACAGGTGGGGGCATAAAAAAAAGAGTCTCTAATCATATGGAAACCAGTGTACACACAGTACAGTGCACGTGTCATGGTAATGCAGGTTAAGCCCTGTTCAATCTGAGTCTACAAACTGCAAAAGGACTCCATCTGCTCCTATAGCACTAATCTCCTGTATCTCTATAACGTCACTGCAGCAGTTACCAAGGTCTGCAACTGCTTATCACCACCCAGCACATCACGCTGGTGTGTCAGCACCCTGTGTCCAACCCCAAAGATGGTACAGGGGACAGAGAGAACAGACAGATCTTAACCCGATGACGAGAGACTGACGTCACACAGAAACATTGCTTACCTTGATAATGAGAGGTAGAACCCTATATTAACCCAATTATGCAATCTTACAAAGCACATGACCCATAATTTAAGGATGAGAAGCCACATATCATGCCCTAAATACCTCACAAACACAGCACGGGAAAACATACACAGAGCCCTGAAAACGAGCGAGAACTCACTGAAGCCATAATTCACCTAATGAAAAAACACAAAGAAACCCTTAATCAACCTGAGGACATGAAAGACACCAAACACAGAAGCCCTAATTATCCAAAGGAAGCGGCTTCTCTTTAATTCCTCGACAGGAGTCTAGATACATGCCGCAGACCAGAACATGTCCAGACAGATCCCTTACATGAGACGGCGCTCTCGAGTGCGTAATCAAACAGAAGGAACACACAAACTGAATATGAGAAGGTCAACAAACCAAAGGGTCCATGTGGGGTTGGAGAGTATGGCTGAATACAGCTCAAATAGCAAGACTTAAAACCTCGGAGACAATGTACAAAAATTTCACCACAACTGGGGGGGGGGGGAATCAGCAGCTGATACCGGTGACTTTAATAAACTCTTATCCAATTCGGACTGATCCCAGGAAGGCAGGTCATCGCGCATGGGATGACAGTTCATGGGAGGACACACACACACACACACAAAATGTGTTTTGATTGTTAAAGGAAAAAAATACTTATTCTTTTCGTCACTCATCCACAGTGCCATTCAAGCGGACACAGCCCCTAGCTACCTCTGAACAGTACAGTAAGTACTATAGAGCGAACATTTTTTTTGTAAATTGGCGTCCATTTCGCGCATCTTTGTACCAACAAGTATTCGGTGATTTGTTGCACGGTTTCTTTCCTTCCTTTCTTCATAAAGTGAGAAACCTCCCGGTGTAAAAAGCGTGTATTATTACACATTGGCACAAAAAATCACTAAGGTTTTCCCGTAAGACCGTAAAAGCCGCTTTGGTACGCATCGCCCAGGGGAACTGATCCTTACGAAGGGCAGCGCTGCCGGGATGGGCAAGGAAAACAAGACGAAAGTTTCCGCCTACATCCGAAAGATAATTACAATCAGGATCAGATAACACTGAAACGCAAGTGTAACACAAGCTGAGCTGATTGAGAATCTCTGGTTACGAAGAAATATGTGCCAGATCCTCGCTAATAATGAATCTATAGAGTAAGAGTTAAGATCTTGTTGATCCACGCAACCTGTAGGGCCGGTGTTCTGTCGAGTTGAGCTACTTTGTCGAGTTAGCCCTGACCCCTAAAACCTAACCCTAATCCCCAAACGGTGGAAGTGCACATGCGCAGAAAGGCTCGATAGGTAGCTGAACTCGTCGGAACACCGGCTCCTTTCGGGGCTCCGGATTACCTGGAGGATTCAGCGGCGAAGTCCCCCCCATCCAGCAGGCGGACCTTGCAGAAGAGCACCCCATTGACGAAAGGCACGGCAGACAGCTCTTCCAGGGTGAAGTGCGTGTGAAACTTGAAGCGCTTCTTCTTCATGAGAAACGCCATTTGACACACTGGGGTCCGTGCTGAGCAGACCGCTATCCAGCCTGGGGGTAAACAAACAAAGAGGCGTCTCACACAAAAGCCGGGCACAAGCCACATATGTGGCATACGTATCTGTGGGGATACGTACTCTGTCGCTTCAGTCTGGAGCCTTGAAATCTGTCCTGATAACCATCCGTCGGTTCTGCATCTCCGTTTTAATCTTCTACGATATGTTCAAGATCTGTGATTTTTTTAAAAAAGTAATCTAGCCAAGAACTGTAATATATATTTTTTCATTAAAGTCGATGCATATGCCGAAAAGATCTGCAAGAAAAAAATATTTTAAAAACTCAATGCATAGTCGCCAAAATGAAAATAATAATGATTTTAAAAAACGCATATACTGGGAAGGGAATTAGTTATGATTTTACCCGACATAAACAGCTGTACTTCTCTAGAGGTGATAGGGTTATTGATCCTATTTTCAAGTTCGGTTCAGTTATTAACCAGTTGCTCAGCAAGAAAAATGACAAAGAGTTAAGTCCCCCATTCCCGGTTTTGCAGTCTTTTTTCCACGTTGGGTTTAAATTAAAAACATGCCCCTGCACCGAAGCGGCTTTCGATCGTATCACATACCCGCAGTAACCCAGGATTTCCGTGCGAATCGGACCGGCGGACCTCGGCCAGCAGGATCCAGTCCCCGACGCCACAAGCCGGATGGTTCGAGCCGGGTCCCTCGCAGGGCTGCAGCCTGACAGTCCTTCTCCTCGATTGCTGTTGGGGGAGAAATACCGCCCCGGAAAAAAGAACAAAAAAAGCTTAATCAGTATTTCTCAGTCGGGTTGCATGGCGGTGTGCGGCGGTCCAGTCCCCCAGAAGCGAGCAACGGGGAGCGACCAGCTGGCAGTAACGGGTGTGAGGGGCCGTCGATACACCCGTTACAGCAGATGTCACGGACTAACCGACTGTAGCTAAGCTTCTCGGGCTTTGTGCCGGAGGCACGTCCACCCCGTTCCGTGGCGAGGAGAGGGCGAAACGCGCCCCATAGCGTTCGCGGTACTCACTACAACGGCCCGCTCATTGTTCGGTGGCTGCTCTGTTTACATTGTGCGTTAAATCCTTCAAAATGCAACGAGGGCTTTTTATTACGGTTTTTGCCTGGATGGACGCAGTTTTACACGTCAGATATAGGTCTATACATGCATGTAGGGAAGCGTGTGATTTAAAGAGCGATTTTCGGATTGTACGTATCCCAGGGAAATTATCTGGAACTGGTTCAGCAAGTTGAGCTTAAACAAGAAGAAGAAAAATTAGCCGCCGTTTGTCCCCGGGGATAGAAACATCTGTTCTTCACTTTCGATGCACCTCACCCACTCTCAAACCTGCAGCCTTAAAAACTACAGAGTTTGTTTCTCCGAGGACACATATATTTTTCTACCAATGTAAGAACTATTGCACCAGAGGCGTCAGAAGCATTTTGAATGTGGGGGGACACGGCGCTGGGTGAACTAATATTTTATGTTAAATGTAGGGGGGGGGGGGTCCAAACGACACATCCCCCTCAGATTTAATTGTGGCAACACCTATGAATTGCACACTAACACGCACCCTGAATAGAAGAGTAATGCATATGACCTTCCGCTTGCAATGCAACTTTATTACCTAAAGATGATGATGAATATCCTGTTTCAGAACTTTCAGTATGGCCAGAAGTCTTGATGAAGTGAATTATTATAAGACTAATAGTGTGCATTAAGTTCCACAGCTAGTGAAAGAAAATAAATGTACTATTACCATGTACATTGTGTGTTGGGGGGGTACGTCTCCATAATGTGGTAAAAAACCTGCTTTTTTGACATTGTGAGGACCACTTTTTACCATTTTGGTACCCCTCAATTTCATGAAAATTTGTGATGGGATTACCGTTTTCCCCAAAGAAATGAATGGAGGGTCCTCACTAAGATATGAAAACAAACGTGTGTCTCTGTGTGTGTGTGTGGTACCACTGACACAAATGAACTCTAGAAATATGATTTGCATTGGTAGCTGACAAAAGGTCGACTGTCAGATCTGTGTGTGGAGTTTGCATGTGTGTGGTACACTGGATTCCACACACAGTTGTTTGATAACCAGATAACTAAAATACCCTTGTTGTCATCATGTGTATGTAAGTGTGCTATTTGAAGTGTGATTGTGTCAGTTCACATGAGTGTGTTCGTGTCTGTGTACCTTGACTTGCATCCTAATGAATAAGTGCAGAAGGGTTTCCATGACCACCTGTGAAATTATTCTGCACATTGCGTTTTACGGCTGTGGAATTTGTCCACAGAATCATTAATCATATTCACAATGTAGGTCTGAGACGTTTCTCTCAGTCAGTCCTTATAAATAACACATCTCTCAAATTGACTCCACACACTGTCTTTCCCTCTCTGTATCAACTCCTCCGCTCTTCAATATCTCAGTAAAGGAATTGCCGTCACACTGATGCCGACTGGAAGTCCTTCCAGCGATATGACGCCAAATGAAAGTACCAATATAAGCACCCATTCGCTATTAAAGCTTAAAAGCTTTTTTAAAAAACAGCCATGGTAACTGACATGGTGATGAATGATGAAACAAGCCCAGTCATTGAACACCAGAGGAAGGTGCAGTTCAGTCTGTATAATGTGCCAAGCTTAAAAACACAAAAATGGCTCAATAGTGTGTGCATCAAGTGTCACATAAAAGGTAAATAAATGAATGGTCAGGTGACACCAAAATGACAGATTCATCCATCCATCCTACCTTTTAGCCATGGATGGGCACCCTGCACCGTGTACGGTATGTCAGTCCATCAGAAGACACACACACAACATAAAGGTGCCAGTATGTCTCTGCATGCTGGAGAAAACACAGACTCCATGCATGTAGATGAGGGTTTGAACCCCCAACACTGGAGATGTGAAGCAGGTGCTGCACAGACGAGGTGTTTGTGATCCCAGATCACTGCAGTTTAAACCATCTGATGCATTCATGCCTCTCTCTCCCAAGCAGGCCACGGTTCATCCACAGGCACAATCCATCTTTTCATTTTCAGTGTCAGTTTGTTGGCCTCTATCCTTTCCACACATCACCACATCTTTTTTGACCCAAATATATAAGCCTACTGATAATTTTTGTGATATTCACGTGCATTAAAAATTCCCCTCAGTAAATATTCATCCATGCATTCATCTTCCATAACCACTTATCCAGTACAGAAGCACCTTGAGCCCACAGCCTATCACAGGAAGGGAACGTACTGCATAGCAAGGTGGAGCCACAGGGTCACTGGCCCCAGCTGAAAGCTGATTGGCCCCCAGAGTGTCCCCTCCCCTGTCACTCACCAATTCAAAACACATCACTGGCTAATAAATTATAGCCCCTCTTATGCCTGCAATCTTAAAAACATCCTAAGATCACCCCTGAACAAAAGGC
This sequence comes from Stomatorhinus ivindoensis, assembly GCA_019775895.2. NCBI lineage: Eukaryota > Metazoa > Chordata > Actinopteri > Osteoglossiformes > Mormyridae > Stomatorhinus > Stomatorhinus ivindoensis. Next base: position 3,807,320 of record JABFEB020000040.1, read on the forward strand.
CAGCATAAGGTTGACCTGACTGTGTCATTTTGTATCGTTAAGAGGAAAATGTGCATCTCCCCCCTCCCCAACTCTGATCAGGATAACCGGATGGATGGATGGATGTTGGAATAGGAACTACCCAAAGGAAATCTGCAGAGAATTTGAGCAAACAGGCAGGACTGAAATCCTCTGTTGGGGATACACCACCCTTCAAGTAAATATCATAACATCATATATTTCACGATCACCATATCAGTGGCAATTCAAACTAGATATTTTATTTCAGATGAAAATATGAAACAGTATAAACATCTGCTTCAGTACAAAAAGTACAACACTGCTGAATTTATTGTCATGCTTTGACGTAACACGTACATTTCCCGTATTTATGATGAGGCAGGCATTTTCCAACATTCCCTAATAAACCAAAAACAGAAGATGTCAACAGATTCCTTTTCCCCCAAACACCTTGATGAAATTATCAACACATGCTTGATGACGTCTCTTCCTTCCATTCTGAAAGTGACAAAACCCACTCACCCCGTGATCATAACTGCTGGGCAGGATGGACAAGAGATATGTGGTTAGCCTAGTATTGCATGTTCCTCTTACCAAGTTGTTACATCTTAACTTCTAAAAACCTGCCGACCTAAGATTCTCTAAGACGAATCTGTAATATTTCCTTGAAGGAGATTTTCTTCTAACGACAGAAAGCTGCATGCTGACATTAATTTGTCAGAATGTTACTTTTTCCATACATAATATATAAAACAGCATTTAATTTCAAAAACACCATTTTAAATCTTCTGTTGCTTTGTAACAGAAATTATTTCCCAAATATGCCAAGCACTACTCTTAGAGCAAGACACAAAACTCAGCTTTGTAGCATAAAATCAAACATGAGAAACGATACAGTGCTTCATAAAAATAAAATTTACATTTACAGGTCCTTTGACAGTTTTTCTTCCCGTAGCATTTAAAGTGAGGAATTGAGTAGCTTTCAAAGTATTTACCATTTGCATCTCTATATTCCTGCTTGTTGGCTACAACAGCCTAAACACACACGCGCACAGACACACACACACACACACACAGCTTACGGAACATCCTCTGCTTGCTGAGCTGGGTTGGATTTGCTCTCGGCCCCGTCAGACTGTGCCCCAGGAGCAGAATTGTTCATATTGCTCTGCAGAAACTTCCGGAAATCCTTGAGGGCCGGCCGGAACATCTGGATGAGTGCGATGAGGGCGGCCTGCGTCCCCTCCAGGGCCTGCGCCTGCCTCTCCTGCGCGCAGGCCTGCGCTTCCTGTGAGCGCCGGATCATCTGCAGCAGGTCATTCTGGCTCTCCAGGTGCTGGGCGATCTCGCGCACGTGCAAGTTAGTCACCTTCTGCTCCTGCAGCAGCTTGGCCGAGTTCAGGGCAATGCGGCTCTTTAGCTCCTGGGGCTTTATGGAGCACTCGGCCTGCGCAGACAGCATCTCCACCGGCGCCTCCGTGGTCACTGTGACGGGGGTCTCTGTCGTGCAGTACTCCACCACACCTTCTTCCAGCGTGTGGAACGTCGTCTCTGCTGTTCAAAACAGCCACAGGAGAAGGCATACAGGGGCTGGGCACCTGCCCATTCTCTCTGAAGTTTTACTACTTAATTCTTTCCCTGCATGACATCTTTTAAAAATCAGAACCATATAGTTCACATCACTAATACATCTAATAAGCCTGAAGCACTGTAACTGTGAAAAAATTATATGGATATCTTCCATTGCAACAAACCACATTTTAAACATCTCACAGTTCTGAAAGTCAGAATTCTCTGCTCTTATATGTTAGATTTTTTTCTAACATAAAAATGTTTAAAATCAGAAACCCAAAAGACATTTTTTTACCTTCTAGGGTTTTCTGAACTTCGCAAGCCGCAGCAGATGCCGTGGGAATATCTACGATTAAAGACAAGAGTCGGCACAAACTTTAACTTCTTGCCCGCAGGTCTTTGAACAGCGTAATTTGACTTTTTCTAATAGCGCCTTGTAAACAGTCGCCCCAAAACACTTGAAAAGAGCGTGACGCAATCCATTACGACATCGTTTATACAAAATAATGCATAGAAAGGGGAAAATTGGAAGAGATAAATATAGCAAGCCAGAAGGCAACAGAGGAGAGGAACCAAAAGCTCCCGACTAAGGAGAAAAACTCTAGGGGGTCATCGGGTTGCCCAAATGCCTTGAGCAAGTTAACATCATAAAACAGAGAGAAAATGAGCCTGCTTTAATAAATGGGTATAAACTGTGGTCAGAGACCATTAGTCAGCCAGTTCTCCATGCAGATTTTTTGTAAGCCGACAAGATATGTTGCAAAAAAAAAAAAGTGGAGAGTCCCAAAATGATCCTTTAACTGTAACCGGCACGTGCAGAGCCCCCTTAACTTGGAAGAAAAAAGGCGTGTCGTCTTGCATTAAATTTGGATTACCCGCGACACAGGGACCGGCGTTACTGAACCGGGAGGGGGCGGGCTGCGCGCACACGCGCCGCCGCCCAGAGCCTGCCCGTGCCGGCGTACGGAAACTTACTCTGCGTTAACGTTACTGTCGTAGCTGAGCTCATGGGCACAGGCACGGCGATTTCCGTGCCGCCGTCTCCTGCAGGCAGGCTGATGATGGTTGCCTCCCCAAGCAGGTTGCAGATCCTCTGCTGCATGGAAGTGAGGATGACGGGGACCGAGGTGCAGTCGCCTGACCCCTCCATCGCCGCCCGCGCCTGGGCCACTTTGCGGCGGACCTCGGTCTTCAAGTCGGACCACTTTTTCTTCACCTCGGCCAGTTCCCGCTGACAAGTTGTCACGGCGTTGACCCGCTTTAGGATCTCTACCCACGCGTTGTTTTTCGTTATATGTGTGACTCCAGCATTGAAGTGGTTAACCAGTATGTGCTTTTGTTTCTCCATTTCCTCCACTATAATTTCCACTTCCCTCTCTGAGAAATTCATTTTTCTCTTCTTCGCCTGCGATGCCATTTTATTAGAAATCGCCCGTTTTAAAAAACCCAAAATGTGCGTAGTATACGTAAAAATAGTAGGTTTTTCTTAATAGGACTGCGCAACGGAATGGCTTCCAGAATCGACTTCTTCCTCCTCCGAACAACGCTTACGTCCGTAATGGCCGAAGTACCGCCTTTTTAGGAAATCTGTGCTCCCATTGGTCGGTTTTCGCCCAGCGGCTCAAAATGTCGTTGCTGCCATTCGCTGAAGTAAATGTCACTCATGCACAACGTAGGCATCGTAGGGGCAGATGTGCTCTGGGACAAATAGCCGGTGGGATTTAGCGCTAATGGTTTCGTACTGTGTATGCTTATATTCAGTAAAACTACATGTGTGTTTAACATGCGTAATGCATCGAAGAGTGACGTGAGATGCATAAAAAAAAATCTTGGTATTCCCTTAGGCGGTTATCGCTTTGTGGGGACGATGCTTTGTGTTACTCTGCATGGGTCCGTAACTGAACACTGACGCCAATCGCAAATATGTACATTTGTATTTGAGTGGCCAGTTTTTTTTTTGAGAAATGTATAGTTTCTTATTCTTCATCAGTGTAAGGAAACGACTGTCGCTTGACACGTTCGGGACCAGTCTGTCTACTGAATAATGCCCTATCGGTATGTGCAAAATTTTTGGTAATCTTTATTTGAATGATGGACGTTTATTTGCTTTATTCGTCTTTTGTTCGTGTCTTGTCTGCAGGAAATTTTTTCAAAAAGCTGTATATGTGTTGCATGCTTGTAATGTAAAAAGCATTTCACAATACACAGTAGTTAAACCCTCAGACGTTATTTGCCGCTTAGTGCTGGTGTGATGTATTTTCATTTATTATTATGAACTTTCAGTATGTCAATAAAGATAAAACGTTTGTAAAAATTCTTCCAGATGAAGTTTTATGCATCTGCGCTACTTAAATGTTTCGCGTGTGCAACTGTGTTACGCAGCAGCACATGGGTCACGCTAGGGGGAGCTAGAGCACACTAAATGCGATGGTATTCAGTGACTTCGAGGAAAAAGGGTAGTTCAAAATATGTTATATATTACTTTTTTGTTTATGTTTACTGTATTGTTCAGTTTCAGACTTTCATACTTGTCTGCCCTTATCCACCCAGTCTCTTATGGCTCAAACCATTTTATTTTTGTAAAATGCGTTATAGAGTGTCACAAGGGCAGATAGGACCAGTGTTCCTGCTGGGTGTTTGAGAAAAGTGGACATTTGAGACCTCAGTGCTATTGAAAATCTCTGAACATAAATGTATAAACTGAAGTCATCAGTGCGTCCCCTGAAAATGAAGTCACTTATGCTAGGCTGGAAAGAATAGAAATGTTAGCAAAATGGTGTGTGGCTCTGTGTTACAATTCTGTGCCTGTGAGCGGAAAGTCTAGTCAAGATAGCAGAGACAGGAGTGGTTGTGTTAATGGCAAAAGCATTTCTGTTTAGAGCTGGTTGCTTAGTAAAGACATTAGTCATAGAGGTTAACAGACGACTTTTAAACTGTTCACCATAATTTCCTGGAACATTGAATCTGGTGTGTATTTGAAGTGGAGTTTTGCACTGACAGTTAAACATTCAATGTGTTATTTGCCATTTGCACAAATACATTGAGCTGCTTCTTCTGACATATTTCATCCTGCTCTCATTTGAGATACATACACGAATATGAACAGATGTGAAGCTTGGGGCTCTGGGGACAGGGTCAGCAATTATCCAGCGCCACTGGGGGTGGGACCAATGACAGCCACAGAGCCCTAACCAGTTGAGCCACACACCATTACCTGATTCTGGACCTGGACAGCCTTCGGTGGGTGTCTACAGTGGTTATGTTTCTGGGAACAAGGGGCCCTGGAGGTGATTCTACAAGTGTAATGATTGGCTGCTGTTTCTGTTGTATCTACCCTAATTTTACCACGTTATGCCATGAGCCTTTTTGGGTGGCTGTTGGGGACCTTTTCTGAGTATCATGGTGACCCTGTGTCAAGGTATATTTATTTTTTGGGGGGGGGGGGGGGCCTGAAATTGCCACAAGTAGCACAGAATCCGCAATGACATCACGGGGGTGGAGTTTGCTGCATCATGCTGTCTCTGGATGTTCCAAAGGTCACCAGGCAGGAGGTGTCCTGTTCTCCTCTGTAACTCCTCGCAGTGCCGAGTGTTTCGTCAGCCACACGCTTTTCTCTGGGAGTCGTTGAATCTGACAGTGTTGTGTAGGGGCACATCGAAAATCACAATGTCGTTGTTGAGGGGATCGACGAGAAAGATGGGATTGTGCTCGGAGTCCGTCCTACGCGAATGTCATGCTCTTCGGGAAGGTCACACAGTCCCACGTGGAAAGTTCTGCTGTTAAACTTTGATTCATATCTCTGTGTGTTTGTCTTATCAGAGAGGAATCTAGGACATTCAGGACTAAGACATGCAACTACAAATCACAGTATTATCTTTTAGTGTCCATATCAAGAAGATTTTAAATAAATATACATCAAAGTTAAAAGCAAAAAAAAAAATTTCAGAAACTTGATAATGTTGTCAATTACATGCAATGAATGATGACTGTATGTTTGCTTACAGGCATCATAAGTGAGATGGTAAAATAAGCTGATCAGAGTAAATAATGCGATTTTCTGGTGGTTTTATTAAGGGTAGTTCAGCAGAATCCTTCTTTGGACTTTAGCCAACAAGCTTTGGGTTTGGAGTCCACATCAACAACCACCATGCTGCAATGGAGAAACCTCCTTCTGGAAAATATGTATCCCTGAGTCATACGATTCTCCTCAATGTCCTGACAATAGATGGAATTAATCTGGTTAAGCAAATAACACAAAAGGTGCATGTTTCACTGTCTCTTTTGTGTACATTGATTCAACATTAACCTTTTGATACATATTAGTAACTAGTGGTACACTTCACTGATACGTCATGTTCTATTATTGCCTCATATGACAATTTACAAAGAGCAAGTTGTGAAACTGATTATCATCTCAATCACTGGAGCAGCAGACTCTAACCCTTGAGCAATGCCCCCCGGTGGGTCCATATACATTTTCAAGTAAGAATTCAAATTCTATTATGTTAATGACACTTACATGAATGCAGGCATAGGATCATTTAGAGTCACAAAATTGTTCTCACTTTTAAACCTACTATTTGTTACATAAGCATATGTTTTATATATATCCATATATGTAAATTAATCTGATTTTTAGTGATGATATACAGAGTAAAGCTTTAGCAGGTGGTGAACAAGGTACAGGATTCATCAGTTCTGACTGAGTGAAGGATACATCCCCATCCAACGAGATGTGGTTATATTCTGAATCCCTTTCCGCTTACGTGCTGCACTACAGGAAATAAGAAAAGCAAAAATTAAGGTGATGGCTTTGGATGCCTGATCAGAAGAGACCAGCCTTGCTGGGTGGCAGGTGCTTTACAAACACTATACCCTAAACCCAACACAAACCCTTCCTTGCCAGTCAGTCCTGACCTTTTTGGAGTATTATGACTGCAGGTATTGTTTGACTACATAAATGAGTAATACAAAGGTTTAAAAGATTCTGCTGTTGTTCTCTTCTATGAATTGACAAAAATTGTCATGCAGTACAATAATTTAGTTAAAGTAATTTAAAATATGCATTGGTGATAGAAGCATTAAATGAGCAACAAAAAACTGGTGTATTGCAGGAATGACAGTAATGAATCAGAATGGTTACATAAATGAAAAAGCAAGCAGAAGAGTCATGTGTAGTTCAAAGTATAAACTTGTGCGTAAAAGGGCAACAGCTGAAATAAGAGGATAATACGAGTAGCAGATAGAAGGTGCCTCTTAAAATCTCCCCGCCGGCCCCCTCTGGTCTTAACTTAGTTCTTGGCACCAGAAGCAGTCTGGGATCATGTGGTGAAAGAGGATATCGAATATGCTGCACTTTGCTGCAGGCGGTACAGCGGAACTGTTATGGAGTGCAGGATTGCTGTATGGATGTGCAATTTGACTCAGTTATGATGTCATGGATCCATCCATCTCTTTTGCTGTGTGGGTTCCTGGTGCATTATGACATCATGACATGGAATGATATTACATGCTAAGAGTTATCCTGTTCCGGCTTCTTAACAATGAAGTGTCTGAAAACTACCCACGCTTTGTCTTCATATCAAATTAAGTTTTTAAATACTGAGGGGGTGACAGGGGGCTTTATGATGCTTATTGTACCATTACTCTTTCATGTAACATTGCAGAAAATAAATAGAACTATATAATATTTTTTCTGGTCAGTTGATGATGAAAGTCCTCTAAACTTTGAGTTCTGGTTTGTCGGACCTGAAACACAAACAGGTCTGTTGAGCTTGGAAGTCAACAAGCGTGAAAAAATTAGGGGAAAGGCTAAGAAAGTTAAGGGATATAGTGTTTTTTTATCTGCATCACCTGTTACTTATTATATTTCAAGGTTTTTACTGTGTCTGTATCTGGACAGGGATCAAAGCAAGCCCTGGGGGGTCCAGAGAGTGCACTTTGGTGTGGTGTTGTACCCTGGGACCAGGGTGCTGTTGTGTATATAACCCACATGTCCTGTGTAGCACCATGCACAACAACTCATGTTGTTGTGCATGTTTAGATATGCGCTGACGCAGACAGAGCTAATTGGTTAATGATAAATTTCCATGACTGAAATAGGTGACATCTGAAGGGGAAAAAAACAGCAGATTCTTTAGGTTAAGGTCCATTATGTGTTGCTGGTTATGTGAGTTACGTGAGTTATGATTTGTTTGCATTTCTCAACCCAGTCCTCAGGGTCCTCAGACAGTCCCCATTTTTGCTTCTCTCCCACTCCTAGCACACCTGAACCAAAGAATCAAATGACCAAGGACACCAAGTACCTGGTACAGGTGTGCTCAGTGATGGGAGCGGCTCTCTGAGTACTGGGTCAGGAAACACTGCTTTAAATCATTCAGAAGAATTTTTTTTGTTTAAACCCCAAAGGTACCTTAATAGTATAGTTTAATGTGACCAACTGCCTTGTACTGAATAAGTGGTTGGAAGATGGATGCTTGGACAAATAGTGTGATTACTGCAATTGTGAAGGTTTGTCATAAAGAAAATCCTAGAGCAATAATAGCTAAATCGAACAACCGCTCCCTTCCAATTTTCCGTAGCTGATCACCTAGTATGTGGTTATCCTGCAGCTTCCCAGGAAGACAGGATTCCAGTTCTTCATGGGGCACGCAGTCACAAACTGTAGTCTATTTAGAGATGCCAGTTCACTTAATTGCATCTTTGTGGACCGCAGGAGAAAATGTGGACAAACATGGGGACAAAAGGCAGACGCACATACACAGAATCAAACACACCACCCTGGAGATTACAGCTATGGTGCAAAACCACAGCTCCAAATTCGATTGACCTGTACGAAAACCAAAAGGGTTGAAAGTGTGAATATTTAGGTTTCTTTCCTTAGGGAAACAGTTTCAGTCCATCAGAAAAACCACATCAAGGCACAAGACCAGCTTTGCCCCCCAAGTGATTGCACCATTAAATATCTGATTCACAATTTACCTCTTAGCTTAGTATTTTGTTTAGATCTGCGTGTATATGGAGCAAATATATCATGTCAAATGGTATGCCTGCATATTTTTCTAATAAAACTGGTCCTGATTATAGACTTTAAAGAAGCTTGTAAGAAAGACTTGTGAGAAAAGAAGTTTTAGATGCAAGACCTTTTAATACCTGTCACGTGATTGTGGTGAATACATAGGGTATCCCAGACTTAATGTTCCTTTAAAGGTCAATCCAAGACCAGCAGATCTGCTGGACGCACCTGACTGAGTGCTGTGACACTGACAGTAGCAGGGGAAAAGCCCCCTGTCATACCGTCGGGGTCCCGTACATCACACTTAGCGACACCTCTATATTTAGCTGCCAGAGTGAAAGGGGATCTCAGAACATACACGCCCCCCCATCGCACCCGGGACACGCTTAGGTGTACTGCCAAGTCGACCCTGTAGACACATCTCGCCATCACCGCATTGCCCATACATTGTCAACCAAAAACAGAGACAGAAGGACAGACCTACCCTGTGTTAGGAGGGGGAGGGGTGTCATTTCGAGAGCACGTGTCATGGTGCAGCATTGCTCAGTCACCTGGCACCCGGATCCAAGCTGGCAGCAGAACTATGAAGCTGTGCTGAGAGACCTGTGGCTCCAGAAGCTGAGTGGTTCTGACTCCTAACTCATTCAGTGATTGTGTCACTGCTGCAACATGTTGCACTGTGATCCTGAGGGAATGCTGTTCCCTACCACTGTATACCAGCATGTGGATGGAATGACAATAAAACCCACTTAATTTGACAAATGATCCGGTTTGAAGATCGGGGTCAAACCTGGGGGTGGCTGACAGAGCACATTAGCTCCACCCACCATAGCCTTCATAACCTTATTTCTCTCAACACTAGAATGAACTAAACTAAAACTGAGAAAATAAAGAAGAATTGCATTCCTAGCACAGGTTTGGTGTTTGTGGGGCTTGCACCTCCTCCCAGTATCGTTTCCTCCTGAAGTTCAAAGATATGCTGGTAGACTATTTGCCATCTGTAAATTGCAGGTATTTAACGCAAAGCCCGCTGCTAGCACTGAGATGTACTGCAAGCAACCTACCCCTGCAGTAAGGGCCCAGAAAAAATGGCTGGGGTTGACTGGGACAATAACCATTCTGTCAGTCTGTGTCCTGTCATGCTGGAACAGGCATAATGTTAAAGACAATGTGAATTGGCATAGCAGATTGCAATGTGACTTCTAACCACCTGGGTCTGGTTTCTTCCTGGGCTTTGTTTGTGTTTGTGTCAATCTGTGTCTGTATTCATGTGATTCCCCTCCCATACGCAGAAGACATTGTGTTTAGGTTAGATCAGTGTCTTTAAATTCTCCCGACTAGGTATGTGCATGTGTACACAGATACATCCAGGGTGTGCTTGGGACAGCCTCCAGGTTCACCCTGACCCTGTTATTGGGTAAGTGGTTGTAAATCAAAAATGTTATTAATACACCTAGGAGCTTGACAGTAATTTAGGAAATTTTTTTACGTTATAAAAACACATTTCATCACAGTCCAAAACGTAATTGATAAAAAAAATAAAATACTGATGCAAAATATATATTTTTTGTATAGTCCTATGAGAAATAATTGTATTTACTGTATAATTCAAAATGTATGCATTTCTAGTCAGAATATCATTAAAAAATTGTCTTTTGCAAGAGAGATGAACTTTAAGTGCATCAACATGGTTATTTGTCTATTTATAAAGTATTACAGTCTTTTTATTCCTATATTTCCCCCATACACCCTCAAAGTTGTAGTTTCCCAATACATGCAACAATAAAACTTAAAAGAGGTATTGAATTATTTCAGAATTTGTGCAATAGTACATTGAGCTTTGAATGTAAGTACATTTTGTCTTTTTTTTAATAATGTAGTTATATATTTTCTATATTTTCAGTCTTAATGTCTCTTTTACTTAATACTGTCACTTTTATTTTATGAAGTCATTCTACTAAAAAATTTAAAATGATTAACTTGATCCTATCCATCCATCCATCCATCCATCCATCCATTTCATATACACAGAGGGAAATATTTTTTTGAGAAGTTATTGAGACAAACAATGATAATGATACACCTTAATGTTAATCATATTTAAAGGTACACAGAAAAATTATTTTCCAGGAATCTTAAAATTACTTTGCCCGATTGAGGTTTATTGTTCCGTGGAATTCCAGTGTTTTACGCAAAATCAAGGGACGGCACGCTAATCCCAGCCAAGATTAGCCGGAGTCTTTACGTCACTGTTGACGCAGCGAGAGAGTCCCATTGTACCTCCTGAATAGCCAATGAAGTGACGCTGAGCGCCGACGGCCTTCGACAGTGGGAGGGGCCAGGCGGCTATTCATTAGACCGCGCTTCAGACTTGCAGGTATTTTAAGTCCGCCTTCCAAGTGCGCGGGTCAGGATTTTGGGGACTATTTATTAATTAATTTATTTGTTATTTAATATTCGCTGCTTACATTATGCTGTGCCTGTGCCTTTATGTGCCCGTTTCCGGCTCGGATCAAATTGAATTTGAATACTTCGAGTCGAACGGATTACCTTCGGAGCTGAAATCTCTCTTCAAATTAAGCCTGTTTCTGCCCTCTCAGGACTTTTCTACCTATCAAAAGTGGCGGAAGGTAAGCATGCAACTTTTTGGTGCATTTATTCCGGCATGTGAAGTCAGTTTCGTTACAGTCTGGCTAAGCCGGCATGTTAGCTTTTTTTTTATAAATGGATAAAGCGAAGCCGGTAAGTCACGAGACCCGCCTGATTCTCTCACTTCCTGTGAATCACCTCGAAACTTCCCGGAAAGCGGCACATGTGGCCATATATAGACAAACCGGAATTTCGAGCGTGCACATTCAGTTTGAATGACTGTTGCAAAAATAAGTCATAGGTACGCGCATTCTTTAGCCTTAATATGTGTGAAAATTCTATTGACGGCTAATTGTACTGGACAAGTATCGATGTCGCAATTTTTAGTTTTTTTTTTCAGCATGTTTTTCTCAGTAGTTTCTGTCTGACCGAACGAATGATTTGCGAACACTGAATGTATTAATAGTGCGGTTAAATGTCAAATCGGATATAAACGTAAGGAAATACCGCAAACATCTTTAATTAAGGCGATTGGGACAAGCCACCTGACTCTTGGATGGCTGCCTGACCTGCTTGTCCCTAACAAAACTTGTCTTGGCATGGTACAGTGTCAGACTGAAAGTATACTTGTAGGCGCCAGAAATAATACTATCCGATCCTGTGCATTGCAAGAATCTGATTACCTTGCTGATACTGAAGTCTAGGCAGTTGCAGTCCTCACCCCCCTTACATAACTGTACAAATTACTTCATTTTCCCTTCCCTAGAAAACCGAGAAAGCTGGGGATCTTGATGGACAATTGGACTTTGAAGAACTTGTTCAGTACCTCAGAGACCACGAGAAGGAGTTGAAACTCGTTTTGAAGAGTCTGGACAAGAAAAGCCATGGTAGGAACATAAGAAATTTGCAGATGAGAGGAGGCCATTCAGCCCATCAAGCTTGCATGCGGGGAGACTCCCTCTCCCAACCCTAATGATCACTGACCATGTTGCATGGGGGACTGTTCCTGTGATCTCACTGCCCGCCTTAGTGAAGGACTTTTTCTTTTGAAGGTCGCATTGGCTCCCAGGAGGTCATGCAGTCTCTCCAGGACCTCGGAGTACGTGTTTCCCAGCAGCAGGCTGAAAAGATACTGAAGAGGTGAGTCTGAAGGAAGAGCTGCTCTATATACTCCTTGCTGCTGCAGTGCAGCGTATGTTTCATAAGGCTTAAATTCGGGGAGAGGGGTTTAAGCGCTACCCTAAACCTTGACATGCACCTTACCTGAATACTTCGTCGATGCCCTGTGTGCGATGGCAGCACCTTGCAGTCACCCAAGGATAACTGCCAGGACTGTGGAGATCAGCTGTTCATCTCATCTTCTCACCTCTTTTTGCACAGCATGGATAAGAACGGCACAATGACAATCGACTGGAGCGAATGGAGGAGCTCCTCCGTGCAGGCTGTGGACAACGTACCTGAGATCATCCTCTACTGGAAACACTCCACAGTAAGAGGCCCTGCATTAGCAGAGAGGGGTGTGGGGTGCAGTGATTCCTGGGCAGTCCAGCACCATAGTACTGTTAGCTGTTAGTGTTAGTCGTTACTGCTGAGCCAGATAATAAAGTCTGCTCTGTATTTGTTAATCTCATTATTTTTGTCATGTGGGACTTGGTACTGTATTAAGACTATTTGGGTCAAATACTGTGCCTCTTGCATGCTTGAAGGAAAGTTAAAAATAACTCTCTCCTGAGATGGGCTGATCTGGCATGACGATCTGGGATTAAAATGCACCTTGACTTGTGCGTTCTGCCCGTTACTGCATCTATGGAAAAAAGCACAGGGGCTGCAGTGATAACTGTTAGTTCCCTGGCCAGAGGGAGGGGCTGGTTACAGCGAGGGGACATTTTACTCTTAAATCATGAGGCCCCTGCTGTTATCTGCCTCTGACAGCTTGCCACTGTCACATGAGTAGGCAGGGTGAATTTCAGCAGAAGGCTCCTCCCCCTTATCATAGGAAGGTCACAGGGTCGTGTCACTGCCCGACCCCATTTAGTGTTGTACAACTTGCTCGGTGACTAATGAGGTCGTGGGGACGGCAGCGTCGGCCGTCTGCTTAGATTTCACAAGCTCTGCATTCAGGCCCCCTGTGGTTTTGGAGCGATGTAATGCGCCAGGAAAATGTATCCAGACATCTGCAGTCTGCACAGGTTAAATCTGGTCAAGAGTAACTTTGTATTCTAGCCATCCGTTTGCTGCAATTCTGTTACAAAAACATACTGCGTTTGGGGCTTTTTTGTTTCGGGGATTTTGCTCACTTCGCTCCTCTACTTCCTCCTAGATATTCGACATCGGCGAGAACCTGATGGTGCCAGATGAGTTCACAGTAGAGGAAAAGATGATGGGGATGTGGTGGCGCCAACTAGTGGCTGGGGGAGGAGCTGGTGCGGTCTCTCGAACCTGCACCGCCCCCCTTGACCGTCTCAAAGTCCTCATGCAGGTGAGGTTCCACTCTCTGTACCAATAACCACCTGCCCTCCACATCATCCTCTCTCCTCATACCTTTAGAAAGTCGGCATGGTGCGCTTCCCCTGTTGCAATAGAAATTGCCCAAGAGCCATTAATGTTAATGAATAATTTTTTTGGTTTAAAAGTCACAAGTAGACTAACCAATGGGAGAACTGGAGGCCCAGCACACCTTCCCAGATATCTGATTAGACCTCGGATCGAGGCCAGTTTGACGTCAGTCTCCGCTGGCTATAGCTGGTCGACACCTGCTCTAGCTCATGTGTGGACTCTGGCCAAACCCGTGTCCATTTTTTTCCCCCTGCGATTCTTCTCTGACCTTTTACCTTTGTGCCTCCATTTTGAAAGACGGACTGTCATGCCAGCTGACCTTTTGTCTAGCTGTGAACTCCTGGTCCTGGCACTTAGATCAGTGTCCCAGACTGCCTGTGTGTGGAACGCCTGCAGGAGCTGATGGTTGGATCCCTGGCTAGATGGTTGCTCTAACTCTGCTTGTTTCTCTGGATTTCAGGTCCATGGATGCCGGAGCAACAACATGTGCATCATAGGGGGGCTGACTCAGATGGTCCGAGAAGGTGGGATGCGGTCTCTGTGGCGGGGCAACGGTGTCAATGTCCTCAAGATTGCGCCTGAGTCGGCCATCAAGTTCATGGCTTATGAGCAGGTGTGATGTGGGAGGGGGCTCATACTGATCTCCCAGCACATGGTCCAGCTGTGATTTTTGTCCTGGGTTCTTTTCTCTAAATTCTCTCTCCTTCCCACAGATCAAACGCTTGATGGGGAGCGACCGGCAATCCATAGGGATCCCAGAGCGGTTTGTCGCCGGCTCTCTGGCTGGTGTCATTGCCCAGAGCAGTATCTACCCTATGGAGGTTCTGAAGACTCGGCTAGCCCTCAGAAAAACTGGCCAGTACTCTGGCATCAGCGACTGCGCCAAGCACGTCTTCCGAAAGGAAGGCGTGGCCGCGTTTTACAAGGGCTACATCCCTAACATGCTGGGCATCATTCCCTACGCTGGCATCGACCTGGCCGTGTACGAGGTGAGCGGATTGGCTCTCTTAGTCACCCCCCCACTCCCTCAACGCACCTCACCCCCCCTGACCCAATTGTCGTGCTGATCATGCCTCCTTCCTCCCTCCCCTGAAGACCCTAAAGAACTCCTGGCTACAGCAGTATGCCAAGGACAGCTCAGACCCCGGCGTCTTCGTCCTGCTTGCTTGCGGAACCATCTCGAGCACGTGTGGCCAACTGGCCAGCTATCCCTTGGCGCTGGTCCGGACGCGCATGCAGGCACAAGGTGAGCCTGGGGATCCATGATGCGGTGCTCCGTCTCCAGCTGGGCTTTGCAGTGTTTGTGGTGGGACGTGCTACTGTCCCTCACTGATTTATTTCTAATTTCCCCTCGTTTTATTTTTCCGTTTCAGCCACGTCAGAGGGCAGCCCTCGCATGACAATGACCGGTCTCTTCCGGCACATCCTCAGCACCGAGGGCCCCTCTGGCCTCTACCGAGGCCTGACCCCCAACTTCATGAAGGTCATTCCTGCTGTCAGCATCAGCTATGTGGTCTATGAGCACCTGAAGGCAACCCTGGGTGTACAGTCGCGGTGAGGAGGCTGGCGCCACCTGCTGGATTCTGGAGATGAAGGCCACTGAAGGAAGGACTGAGGAATCCTGGGAGGGCCTGGGGTTTGTGTGGACGCCTCATTCTGTGAATGCCTGAAAGATAAGGGGGACGCAGCTCAATGCTAAAAAGGCTGAAAGCTGCTGATGTGACCTCAGGGCTGTGAGCGGAGGGACAAGGCTTCCGGTTCGTCTGTCGTCGTTCTTGTGGTACTTTAATTGCTGGTTTGGGGTGGTGCCTCATTTTAAGGACTGCAGCTGTCATCATATTTGACAGGATAATTAATAGTTATTGAGACATTTCTGCCTTTTTCATAAAAGGTGAGCAAATGCTGACTTAAACTGGGACCAGGCTAGTATCTGTTCGCTTCTGTGCAGTGCTGGGCTTCTGACTAAAACTGATGTCCAAATCACTGTTTAGTTTTCCAGTATGTGTTCTGTGATTGTCTTTCTCATCTTGTTTTAATCTAACATCTCTTAAGATTTATTTGTTTCCCTCCAAGGGAAAATGGTCTAATTCTACGACTGAATTAACTTAGTCTCTCAATCGTTTACAAGGGTGTTTGTTATGAGCGCTTCTGGCTGTAATAACTGAGTAGGGAGCCGCTGCATGTACAACAAAGTCGTTTTTTTTTTTTTTTTTTTTTTACCCCATCTTCCAGGACAGTGACAATATTTTGCTATTGGAGTTTATAGAAGTGTTTTTTCTAATTGGCTACTTACAGGGTAATATTTCACAGGTGTTGAAATCGACTTTGCTGTTCGTAATGACTTCTATGCTTCACTGAGATTTTGTGCCTCTCAGGGCTTTATACACTGGTTAAATGGAATGCTATGTTTGGTTTTAATTTTAAAGATTATGTATAATTAACATATTATTGGGTAGTTTCACAGATGCTTCCATTGTATTGCAAGTTAAACTTTTTTATAATTTTATTTAGTTTTTGGGTCAAGTCATGCAATGGATGTGGGGGCTTTGTACAGTATTTTATTTAAATACCACAGTATCCAGACTGGACATGTGGGTTCCTGATGTCACTCACCCAGCTGTGAAACTGCACCTTTGAACCACTGAATGTCACCCTGTCGTAAGTGAGTGTTCTCTGCGGATTTCCACATAGCCATAAGAAGCTTCTGATTGTATGACACGTGTTTTATGATTCTGAAACACTTTTTTGCACTTTAATCTCAAACGAAAATAAGGCAGCTTTAGAAACTATCTGTAACCTCCCTCAGAAATTAAACCTGCCTTATTCTTGTTTGTCCTATGCTGTGTGGAGAGCAATGTGGACAGAACATGAGAATTCAACTACGATGGATAGTCAGTCAAAAGCTGGGAATGAGTTTAACTACTTTGTGAATTGATTCTCTAAATGTCTCCCACTCCGAGACGTCAATTACTTCTCTACCTCTTCCCTTCACCCTGAATTTCTACTTAGGCCACGTTGTAAACTTCATAATTAAGTGCCCCATCTGTTTAGAGGCTGGTCTGTCTTTTGCATTAAATCCAGTTGTATGAAAGCTATTGTACTTTTAATGATGATGTATGAAGACTAAGATGATGCTGCTTTTCTGAATGCAAGTAAAGGAATGAATGGCATGAAAATGAATATTTACGGTTCTTAAATAAAACTGAATTTGCACAGCTATCCAAGTTTGATTTGTCATATATGGAACATGGTGACATTTTTATTCTAGAGTTCCAAAGTAGGCCATCGGAGGATAGGACAAAGGAAGTACAATGCAAGAAAAGTCAGTCTAGGCTCTAGGACAAACGTGGGTTTCCTCTAGGTACTCTAGATTTCTCATACAGTCCAAAGCACAGTTACAACACTGTGAGAATAGCTCGGCCATGTGCTGTTATACCTGGTCAAGCAATTAGAAGATGGATGGAAAGCTCACGTACTGTAATTCCACGCATCTGCAAGCTGTGAAACGATTTTACGTTACAATTACTGGAGTAAATCAAAGACCGGAGTGCGGATCAAAGAGAACAATATAATAAAAGACTGTAACAAAACTTTGCCGAAATCGCTTATTTCGCTTTCCTACTCGTGATCATTGAAGCAGGGACGTACATTTTCGTGCGAGTGAATTTGGGGTTTATTTGTGAAACTGCGTGTTGGGGATTTCCACGGCCGGATCTGGGGAAACGGATGAAGCGTTTCACTTCAGCTGATTACATAAAATACAAACATCCAGCGTAAAACACAGCAAAACCACAACCAAGTCAAAGCGGAAACTGAATAATTCAAATAATCCGTATCGTGAGTTTTTGGTTCCTAAAAGAAATGCGTCTGAAACCCGTGTCGTATCACCTCTACACTGAGCTATATATATAAATGTAGCTGACAACATTGGTGAAATTATTCATCCCTATTTATGCCTACAACCACGTTTATTTAAATATGGTAAGGAGTGAATGAAGCCATACTCCATTAGATCTCGTGATCCAGCCCCAAAGTCGGCTCTGCGGCGCTTTCGCGACTCACTCTTCCTACGCAAATGCTTTCACGTAATGGCGGAACCGTCGGAAAAGCCAGCGCGGAACAGGGAAGTGCAACTAAATAAACCCGGTACCCGATCCCAAAAAGACTTATATACGCAGAGAAAGGCTAGGGGCACCGTTCCCCACTGCTCATTTGATTCAGTGGCGGGGGACGGGGTAAGGCTGCATAATGACCACTTGCTGATGGCGTACTGCATACTTTCTGTTTCAGCTTTATAGTGAACATATTTCTAAGGACGGGTTAGACTGGTTATGTAGTAACCGTGTTTACGGGACATGGTGTTTTGCTTCGCCGAGGTGCGATTCTTGCTCATGAACGCTGCGGTGGTTAAAAATGCGCTTGGCACCGGCGTCCTAGTCCGGGCAGCGCACATTACGCTGACATGGCTCACAACGCTGGTCCTCTTCCTCCAGGACACTGGTGAGTGAAACGGCTGCTTTTCCCGAGGGAATTATGGATGCATGGTTTGGGTGGTTTTCTTTTAGCGTACTGTAAGAATTGCTTTCTGTTATATTAAGTACATTCCTGCAATACAAGTCACACTTGCGATGTTGGGTGTAAACCTTACAAGTTATAGGGTTAGATTCCAAGGTAAAATAATTTCAGGTTTGGACGGGATTTAGTTTAGTACAACTAGTTTTCATCGTAATGAATGAGTAGCCTACGTGTGTGAAGGTTGGGTAGATGTAGCACTCGCGACTAAGTATATCAGACCCTGTCTTTTAACAATGGCTACAGCCACGCCTCAGTAATACTACTAAATCTAATGGTTAGAGAGATAATGATCTAATGAGACTCTAATCATATCAAGTATATATGTCAGTGCAGCTGGGAGCCGAGTGTCGAGTAGGGGGATAATCTCGAGGGGTTTATGGTTAGGGTCAGGGTATCTGATAAGTTATAAACCCTTCCCACATCGCACCTTCTACCGGACATTCAACTCCTGGCGGCAGCGACATGCGTCTCGATCAAACAGCCCATCCGAAGCCAAAGCCCGCCGAACTGTCAATCCGCTATTTGCACACGGGTGTATTTCCGGTAAAATCTCAGCCAGCTTAATTACTTCCGCTATCCATACATTTGATAGATGGGTGGATAGATAAATAGTCTTTATTGCCATTTGCACAGGCAGTACAAGTACCTTGGAATTCTTGTGTGTATATCACAGTTAGCTTTCAAGATAGAAAGAGAAAGTAAGAAGTGAAAAATAATAATAGAAATAATACAAATAAAAAATACACCATAAAAAGAAAGGACTCTAGGTTATTTCCGTATAGGATGGGGGTGGTAGAGGTATTGTGGAACTCTGTCTTGTGTGTAGTGATTCACCAGCCTGTGAAATCTCAAATTGTGACCAGATTCCCTGAATATGAACAGGGAATGAGCTGGGCGGCAGTGATCTCTAAGAACGCATTGTGCCTTCTTCCTCCAGTGCAGTTACTCTTTTTGTCATAAATGTCACAGAAAAATGTTTGTTTAACTTTAAGTAATTCACACACAGCTGGTGGCAAGTGAGCATATTAATGTCACAGCAGCTGAATATGGAGCGGATTTTGTGCCACCTTGAAATGCAAACAGGACTGGGGCATGCGGGGGAAAACGGTCGACATGACGACGTATTGTTTTACAGTCCGCAGCATGCAGAAACCGTGTCATGTGGAAATGCAATGCACAAGAGGCAGTGCTTTTCAGTGAGTGTCATTAAGAGAATGTAACACAATAAAAAGCAAGACCATCATTTGATTGACTTGCATGTTGTTCAAGTAACTTCCAGAGAAACAATTAGAAGGGATTACATGACACCCAATTTAACAATGAAAATGGACGACATCACACCGAAATGCAATGGCCATCTGCATCGGCTCGTGCTACCAGGAAATGTAATCACTGTCCAATCACAGCTCTTTCGCAAGCTGCACGCGTGGTCACCAAAAACATACTGAGATAATCACTCAGTATCTAATTGATGAGGTGACAGGTATTGCACAACAGGCTACGACCACGGCCACTGCACCCCAGCGTACATAATCAGCTGCCTGACTCAGAATGCGGAAGAGAGGGTGCATATATCAGATTACATACCACCCTCCATGGCACCAGCTGCAACTTCAGGGGTCCTACAGTCCTCCACAATCATATCCCCCCCCCCCAGGGAGGCTGCCACAGCAACAACAATAGCAACCACAACAACTAGGACCTATAAAAAAAAAAAACTATTCCCATTCCTGAGACTGTCGCACTACGAAATATAGTTGATATAAACACTACATTAATATTTGCTTCTCTGACATATCATAAAATATACTGTGATACTTTTTCCGTCCTGGCAGATTTGCGGCGGCAGGAGCAGAGCGGCGACTTGCTACAGCCTGGTCTCTTCCTCCTGCTAGTGCTGCTGTCGGTGCTGCTGTACCTGGGGGTGTCCCTCATGGATCCGGGGTTCGTGCGCTCCGACGCCGATCGGGAGGTCAGTGGCTGCCGGCAGCGTGTCCGCATTTCACCGTCGCCTGACGGTGGTGCTGATCTGCCTTTGGGTGGTGTTTCAGCTCTCCGCCGGATTGTCTGAGGAGCTGCACCAGATGCTTCCGCAGCCCTGCAGGCGGCGCTGTGGCCGCTGTCTGCTGCAGGTACGGGTGCGGCTGGGGTGGGGAGGTGCCTAGCAGGTTCCTTTAGGCAGGTTTCTCAGTGCTGGGTGTGAATGACGGAACCTCCCGCTTTAATAACACCTTTAACGTTTCAAGTTGTCCGAAAATAAAACTTCAAGCATAATAAACCCTGAAGTATCTTAGCAACAGAGATTTTATGTTTCCTGTAATTTTTTTTAACCTTGTCCTTTTTATGGCTGCTAGGCATTTTTAAAATCAAAATACAATCTTTCCTTACTGTATTTCTCAGGGTTTAAATATGGTGTTTTTCTTTTAAAAACATAAAACAAAAACAGACTGCCATTCCCTTGAGTCCTGTATCCTGCAGTAACCCGACCCGGTTAGTTCCCGTCTAGGCTGCTAACGTGCATGTGCTGCTGTTCCTGTTCACACCCTCCGATCCGAGCAGCAGCCCATGAGGTCCCGGCACTGCCAGGCATGCCGATATTGCGTGCGGCGCTTTGACCACCACTGTCCATGGATTGAAAACTGCGTTGGCGAGAGGAACCACCGCTGGTTTGTCCTCTACCTGGCAGTGCAGCTGCTGGTCCTGCTCTGGGCCCTCCGAGCGGCCTGGTGAGTGGGGGGTGCATCTGCTGAAATTGTTCTGCGAGTGGGGGGTGCATTTACTACTAGCTTATGTCTGTCTTTCACATATGGTGAGATGATGGTTGGTTTTCTGTTTTTCTTGGGGAGGGGGTGGCAGGGGAGAGAGAGTTTTTTGCTAAAAAATAGGGGTACTGGGAGTTAAGCAGTGTGTCCCTCCATGTGGCTTAAACACAGGGGCACAGTACCTGTCAGTTTGGTTCTCAGCTGGTTTCTGTGACTAAACCCATTTTTGGTGGATCAGCTCGGGGTTTGTTCAAGCTCCTGCCTGGGGACAGTGGCTGGAGCAGAACGGCTTGCTGATGCTGGCATCCTCTGTGACGGGCATCTTCTCCGTGGTGGCGGTTCTGCTGCTGGGCTCGCACCTCTACCTGATCTCCCTCAACACCACCACCTGGGAATTCACGTCGAGGCACCGCATCTCCTACCTCAAGCACCGCGGTGACGAGAACCCCTTCGACCGCGGAATCCTTCGGAACCTGTGGGAGTTCTTCTGTGTACGCCATGTGATCGCCTGGGAGGAGGTTTATGCCAAAGTCAGTGCCAGCCCTGCCTAAACCCCCCCTCAGATAGACCTCCCCGCTTGTCTCTTACTGCCTCCATTGAGGCCAGACCCTGGGACATTGTGGTGGGATGATGGGAAGCGCTCCGGGTCCATCTTCTGTCTCACCGTCATCTTACTTTTGAGAACAGAAACTTTACCATGTCACCATAGTAACGCCTGCTGTACTGACAGGGATTAGCTTTGCAGTGGTGTTTGGAGGTAAAGGTGATCATGTACCTAACTTGCTTAGTACCTCTAACCATCTACAGTTTAAATCCTGGTATCATGAGTTGTTTTAAAGACAAGGAAGTCTGATCCCAGCAAATGCCAATGTGTGAGTTCCGATCCGCGTAGTGACCAAATTTTCAGTAATTATAGCATAGAGGTATAAAGAAACAGAGTTGTGTATGAATGTCAGGTATTTTAATACTTCGGTCTGTGCCTTATGGCCTGAATGGCATTTGAAACCTTTAAAGGGATTTTAGAGACATTTTCACCCCTCAGTAACTCTGACCTCATTCCAGCAGTATAACCCTTTTCTGGATAAAATACTGTTTTTAGGGTCACACTTGTGCCCTAAGAGTTAACTCTGTGTTAAATACTCAATTGTCTGAGTTATTAGAAGTTTTTTGTTTTTAAAATTACTTTTTTACTAGCAAAATAAATTGTAACTCTTCACCCTGTGTTTACAAGCATTTTTAATCTCAGCAAACTTGCCACTCCCAAAGTGAGCTTTATTAATGGACACAGGAAGCAGGTCTGAGCTATGGATCATTCGTCATATTATCATGAGCAGGTTTAGATCAGTCTCTGTTCCTTCCCTTTCCCTATAAATTGTCGTAGTAGGTAACCACATGCATTCATTACACAGTCAGCAGCTGTCAGAGTGATGTGCAAGATGTGCAAAAGTAAATCATCCAGACAAACTGTGCTGCCGTATGGCGGTCCGGGTGTGATCAGGGTGACCGCATTCATGGCGGGACGCTCGGGAATACAGGCAGTGTCCAGCGTTTCATCTGTCCTCCCCTTCACAAGTTGGCAGCGCCGGTGTGTGAGAGCCAGTGGAAAGCCGTCTGCAGGCGTACACGCGGCACATGGCCGTCTCATAGGATCCCATGTGTGCGCGCTGTCCTATCCATGGACACGACTTAGAGGCACTTCTTAATTCGATTGGATACCCACCGTTAACATTTCACTTAAATATAATATAGAATTCTTATATATATATAATATATATATATATACACACACACACACAGATACAGTACATACATATCAAGGTATAAACTGATGCTAACTGGTATTCTGCAGTGGCCAGTTCCCTCTGTAGGTCTTATGGTCTGTCAGATCTGATTCCTTTGTTGGCCACAAAGTTGTCAGGAGGAGGAAGACGAATACAACATGAAAATAATTAACAAAGCTCTTTAGCTACAGGGAGCATCTTTGGGGCAGAGTCCAGGGGTGAGGCCTGCTTGTTTCAGCTTTCTGTGTGAAGGCGAGTGACTCCGCTCTGCTCTCTGACTCCCATGCAGTGATGGGACTTCATTCAGGGTCATGAAGAGAACCAACCCAAGTAAAGCCATACCGTACCAACAAGCAAACCTATGGTTATGTGAACAGAACGTGTATTCCTTAGAGCCATCTTAAAATGGTCCAGGAGATTCATGGGAGAATGAAATATACAATATTAAAAATAAAGTGTAGAAAAAAATTTTGTTCTTGGCACAAATTCTCAAAAATATCCCACCGTGCCTGATACTCGGTCAGGGCAAGAAGGTGAAGAGATTCACAGTGATGCCTAAGGTTCTAGTGACAGAGACAGGACAGAGACCTCCTGTAGCTACCACAGCCTCCATTTCTACGGATACCTCATCTTCTCCTGCCCGTGCTGACAGCACAGGTGGTATGGAAGAACCTAACAGATTGACAGATTCGTGCAGGTACGCGCACACGTATGTGCACGTGTACACACACAGGACGACGGGTCAGCTCTTAGCAGCCGGGGCTGCGGCCGGGCCCTGCCTGGAGACTGCGCTCAGTTCAGAGCTGAGAAGTCAAAGTCAGTGAAGACCCCCTGCTGCTCGGCCGTGAGGGTGCAGGGGGTCCGCGGGGGCGTCAGGACGGGCCGGAGGCTGGTGAATTCTTCGTCGAAGTTGCTCACGTCCGTGGCCCCCTTGATGGACGGCACAAACGGCGGCTTCACCTTCTTAGCCAGGAGGGCTTCCCAGTTAATGGCCTAAAGAACCAGAAATGGGTGGAATGGGATTAAGGTGGAAAAAAAGAGCCGACTTCTCATCAAGTAGCACGAGTGACATCAACGGGAATGGAGCAAAGCTTGGTTTACTGACCACTACATTAATATTAGAACTGCTGTTTCACATGCCAATGAACGTCAAACTCCTTTAACCACCAAGCAAGACGCAGTTCGGTATATGCAGCCCTTTGGTTTGTGCTGATGTGCTCTCAGTGTTAATAGCAGCGAATCTAACACCTAAACCAAAAAGCCGTAATGTTCTGCTGCTCTGCTCTGAAATCGTAAAGTGGAAAAGTTTTCAAACACAGTATGCATTTTATAAAACGTTGAATAAATAGTTTATTGGTGATTTCACGTACGTCGAAGTTTCCCCTTTTTAACAAATGTATAAAGTACGCTAACATGATGGCCCATTAACAAAAACGAAAGGTGCGATATGGCGAAGGACGTGGCTGCTGGTGTTAAAGGAGGTCGACAAAATGCTGGCAGTTCTAGTGTTAAAGGAGCTCAAGGTAATCTCTACAAAGGCTGAGATGCAGAGGTATATAGTCCAGGTCCAGAAAGTAAAAACCAACCGGTTGAGTACTCTGTGACTCTTTATACTCAACTGGTTGGCTGAAACAAAATCTTGGTCTGGATTTTTGCTTTCTGGACCTGAACTTTCCAACTCTGAAGAGAAGTACAGTCCAGGGCGGTGAGGAGAGTCGGAGGTAGCGGTACCTGGAAGAAGGGCTGCCTCTTCACCTCCGCAGCATCCTGCTCCCCGGCACCCAGCCTCTTCTCGGCGTTCTTCTCCATCAACTGCAGGAAGTCAGGGGCGGGATTACATGTGTGATAAGGATCTGGCCTGTTCACCACAAGGTCTTCGATCACCTGTTAGTCTCTCTCAGGCCTTCAACTGTCATTTGGAAAACCAGCTGCTAGTTATTGTGATGCACGTTACCGAAACGATGCACGTTACCAAAAGGACGCTCAACGGAAGAAAGGGATCGTTTCACTTGACATTTACAACAAGTGGCAACTGAAAACAATGCTAATAAAAGCAGACAGCTGGTGACCAAGGACAGCAGCCAGAAGAGGAACTGCTGTTGGAAAATACTGGAACGAAACACCCAACTGCCTAACAGTTACATTAAGAAGTCTGCTAATGGCACGGTGCACATCAGAGACGTCCCTGCCGAGGACCACTGGAGGCACTGTGCTACCTTCTGCATGATGGAGACAGACTCCGGGGAGAGGAACCTGGGATATCGCACTTTGTCATTCACGATACTGTCAAACACCTCCTCTTCATCCTCACCAGGAAACGGGGACTGGTGACAACACACAGAGCGAGGTACAGGTTAGTGTATACTTAAAATATCGAAATAAGCGCCCCTGGATTAACTGCGTCCGAGCCTGGACTGACCTCGCCCACCAGCATCTCGAAGAGGAGGACCCCCATGCCCCACCAGTCCACAGCACGGGTGTAGTTGTCCTCCGTCAGGACCTCTGGGGCCAGGAACTCTGGGGTGCCGCAGAAGGTGGACGTGCGGTCTCCATGGCCCATCCCTGAAGGGACACGTGGCTTTGGGGTCAAGAACGTGGATCCCACTCACAGAAACCGGCAGGATGAGGATCGGCAAACCCATTACCTTCCTTGCAGAGCCCAAAGTCAGCGATTCTCACAAAACCATCTGCGTCCATCAACAAGTTGTCCAACTTCAGGTCCCTGATTAGAGCAGATGAGGGGGGATGGGATTAGTGTTGCACAAGCAGCCTGAAAATCAGCAATCAGACCTGCTCTGATGGATCAGCCTTTTCCTGCTTAAACCGTCTACTCACCGATAAACTATTTTGTTTTGGTGCAGGAATTCGAGACCCAGTAACACACAAGCTGAATAAAACCTGTAAAGAAAACACAGGACACATCCCTTTAAAAACTGTACTAAATCTATCAGAAGAATCTATATATTAAGACAGCAGAGGCATGATTCAGCAAGAAAGATTAGCAGCCAAATGCCCCTGATTTTGACACAGACTGCTATAGGAAAACACAATGGATGTCCGAATGGTAACTGCTGCTAAGCTTCAGTTAGCTGTGTTATGTACAGGTGACTCAACTGTAAGCAACATCAACAGGACAAAAAGAGGAACCCGAGCAGGGTGAAGCGAGGGATGGCGAGGCTGGGTGGGGGCAGGTAGAGCTCACCGGGCCTGCGGCTCCGAGAAGATGCTGTTGTGGATGTGGATCATGAGGTCTCCACCAGGGGAGTACTCCATGACGAAGCACACATGCTCTGCCGTCTGGAAGCAGCCATACAGGTTCACCAGGAAGGGGTGCCGCGAGGCGTTGATGGTCTCGAAGATCCGCTTCTCGCACATCAGACTGAGGACGCAGTGAGGGGGGGGGGGGTTAGACAGACAAAGAGCCTCAGGCAGGTAGGACATCCCTCCACAAACTTTCGCCTCCACAAACTTTGCCTACTCCAGTCTCAGAAATCCCCATAAGTTACATGCAATAAATTACTTGCCATATGAATAAACTGAATTAAACAATTAACTTTAAACTAATCCTGTGCTTAATTTAGTTAAGTTCCATCCATCCATCTTCCAATATGACCACAAGGGGGCGGCAAAGGGCACAAGGCAGGGTTACAGCCTGGACAGGATACCAGTTCGTCACTGGACACAATCATATGCTGCGGGCAATTTTAAGATGCCATTGAGCCTAACTGCTTGACTTTGGACTATAATAGAACCTGCATGACATGGGTGCCAAACCCCACCCCTGGAGGTGTGAGGTAACAGTCCAACCCCTATAAGAAAGAAGCTTTCCAATCTTTCACGCAGGCTCCTCTATGCTGCCCCTTGTGGCAGAACTCTAGCATGACGCCATGCACCTGTCCACCTCGTCACGGGTCACAATATCGCCTTTCTTCAGTGCTTTAATGGCATACAGCTTTCTGTTCTCCTTATACTCTGCTAGCAGGACCTACAGAGAGAGAAAGGAATTTCCCAATCATATAAATAAAACCACTGAACAACTCAACTGTTCTTCCATGGACACCTCAAACATAGCCTAGTGCCGCTGACTTGTTCTGTTGCAATGTGATTTGCTTAGTAAATCTAGATGTGTTTTTGTAAATTGCACTAACATCTATACTAGGTTCTCACTTGGGAGGTATACGTGTGCTGCAATGTACATTGCAACTGTATTTGCCCACTTAATTACGAGTTTCTAGCATTTATAATTTCAAAAGTGACCCTTTTAAAGCAGTGTTTGTATCCCTACATTCCCCATGACTATCTTGCCCTGCATTCTATGACTCACTGGAAGCTCATTCTACCAGCTCTTGTACCGAAATTGGCTGTAAGCTTGTGATGTATTTACCTGCTTCACTTGAGCGTCACTTTGGACAACAAATAAATAAACGTGTTAAAGGGAGCGAGGGACAGCAGAATGGCTGACACACAGTGGCGGGATAACGGCACCTTTCCGAAGTGTCCCCTCCCCAGGACAGAGATGCACCTGAAGTCCTCCATTTGCAAGCCCCCCCTCTTTCTGATGGAGATAAAAAGGGGAAAGAGGCACATTAACACGCCATGAGTGGGGAAGCAGCAGCGTGATCATATGGCAGCCAGGACAGCCCCCTGCGGCAATGCCAGCCCGCGGTACCTGGCCGTATGTGATTTGGGTCCATTTCCCTCCTCTCGCTCCTCCGTGTGGTTCGGCCCTGAAGCCTGAAATGTGCAGCCAGCAGGGAGATGGCAGTGAGACAGAGATGCGGCGGACCAGACGGCATCCAGAGGGACGTAAACAGAAAGCTGAGCCCAGTTGTGCATAGTTAAAGGCTGTACATTTATCCAGGGAGTGGATGGTCTGTGAGATTTATGAAAAAAGGGAGCTATGTCTCATTTATATCCATCTACATTTTTTTTTGGGGGGGGGGGGTATAGCAATGCCCCTGGGTCTATACCACGAAAGGCAGAGAGACTGGGAGAGATTTACATGAAGAGGCTGGGTCAATGTAGCAGAACACCAGTGATGGTGATGATGTCATCACCTTGGACTGTGCAGGTGCCGTTGCTGAAGGTGACAGAGGGGTATTCCCCATGTGGAGGCGCGGGGGCTTGGGTGGTCGGTCCTCGCTGAAGTTCAGCTTCCTCACCGGAAGCTCCCTGTGTTTGGGGTGGGGGGGCCACAGGAACAGCACACACGCTAAACACAGAGAATGATAGCAGCTCTGCTTGATAAGAAACCAGTCAGACTGTGTGGGTTGTGCCCCTGTGAGCTTCAGGCTTGCTGACACTGGTCTACCTTCAATAGATCTCAGTAACTCTAGAATTAAACTGTGCTGAGGTCTGGACAGTCCTACCCCGGAGATGGGGGGCTTGACACAGCAGGCTTCTCCACTGGGGGAGGCGGCGTGACCTCGGGGTCAGAGGAGCCCGACAGTGGGGGGCTCAGCGTCGCCATGGAACTACAAGGTGGCAGCATACTCATCATCAGACGCCCCCATGTGGCAAAATTGATGTTCATCTGTGCAGCACGCAAGAAGTCCTTCCCTGAGTGAAAAATTGGATGATTAAGTATAAAAATATATTATGTTTAAAAAAAAATTGCATGCAATTCTTCTGGGTACTCAGATTCTCTCCAGCAGTCTAAAAACACACACTGATGTGAATTGGTGTCTCTAAATAGTGTATGATTATGCAAATAAGTGTGAGTGTAGCCCTGTGAAGGACTGTCATCCCATCCAGGGTGACCTGCACCTTGTTCCCAGTGCATCATGGGATAGGCTTCAACATAGCGGTTAAGTGGCTATGAAAGATGGCTGAATGCTTTATAATAGAGACAGGGTGTTCCTGTGAGTGCTTGTTATGCTGATTTGCATCTCCGAGAACATCACTCCAAGCCAGATTAGCGAGATGCAATGCCTTCCAGGAAAATGTCAGGTTTTATAGCTTTAGGTCAGGGACCTGACCCAAACATGTACAACTATGAAACATATATTTCAAACTGTTGTTTGAACTGGACATTTTCGTAAGAGGTCACTGTGTTTTATCAAACATCTGGAACACAGTATTCCCCCGAAACTGTGACAGCTGTAGATTTATTTTTCATAATTAAAACATAGGACTGCAATGGGCTGCAATAGGGCTCAGCGCACCTACCTTTCTCCTTGGGAAAGATGCGTTTCTGCCTCTGAAGCCTGGACTGCCTCTCGATGACGGGGTTGACAAAGGTCACCTACACAGACCACACAGGTGTGACAAGTCCTTCTCTCCCCCCCCTTCCCCGGGACGAGCACGTGGTCCGACCTGCTCACCTCCGTGAAGAGCACGCCCTGGGGCTCCATGCTTACGCACATCCCATGCCGCTGGTTGTCCAGGAAGTCCTCCAGACGCAGGAATTTAACGGCACACAGCTCCCTCCAGTCCCTCCAGTACACGCTGATCTCCAGCTCCCGGGACTGGGAGGAGGTGGGGTAAGAGGTCATTCAGGGCAAACATGGGTCACCTTGCAAAACATGCCGAAAACTCAGAGGGATTAAAGTTTATTTTCATATATGCGTCAGGGGTTGCTGTGAAAGACTACCACCTGTCTTTGGAAACAAGGATGTCAGAATTTTACTGGTTAGGAGTGGGATTATTCTCAAAAAGCAGACGTTACCCAGCATGCATTGAGACACTTCATTGGTAAATTGTTATTTACCCCAGTGGGCTTTAACCGGATGGCACACAGCCACATAGTAAGCTTGAGCACTCCCTGAAATGTGTTTGCTCCCGACATGGCACATAGCCAGGAAGTAAAATAATGAGTTTGAACCCCCCTCAAAATGTGCCGCCCCCCCTAGAGTAAATTTCTGGCTATGGGCCTGGTTTCCACGCTTGGGAGCTAATCAGCACTTTGATGTAAAAATTGAATCCTGTGGGTCCAAAGGTCTTCCAGAGTCAGAGGATTTGTTTTTCTTATCATGTGATTCATCATATGCTGTGTAAATGAGTTAGTTCACCCAGAATACACTGCAGCATACAAGCTTAGTTTGTGTGGAGATTCAAGTCTAGCTCAGCTGGCTAACATCAATACTGCAAGTGCATCCCGTCACACAATAGCTATACAGTGTTTCTCTAACTGGAAGCTAAACCAAATGCTTACAGAAATGACATGTAATTGATCCGTTTTAGGAAGAGCCACTTTCCCCCTTTAACAGTGTAATAAAAGCTGCCACCCGTGCTTCCTGGGCCAGGCTCAGGTTCTCATACACACTCACCCGGTCCAGTTCGATGCTGAAGCTCTGGTTCCAGGACAGGTTGCTCAGGGGTCTCCAGCTAGTGCGGCCCACCATCTTGTTGTCCAGTTTGAGCACGGCGCTGATCTCCGCTGGTCAGGGTGGATGCAAAAGTCAGCTTGTTCCTCTGGGTTGCCCTGCCCCCCAGCCCAGCCCAGCCCAGCCCAGCCCCGCCCCACCGC
>JABFEB020000040.1:3855776-3871875 GCA_019775895.2 Stomatorhinus ivindoensis
CCCCCCCCCCCCCCCCCCCCCCCCCCCGAAACTAATTGACGAAGAGTGAGCGGGTGAACTCCACAAAATCGAAGGCAGAGGGCAGCTCGCGGCCCTTGCTGTCCATGTACGGCTTCATGTGCGAGACGCAGTAGTCTGCCTGTTCCTTGGTCAGGTTCTGTGAGGACACGGGGACGAAAGGAAAGACGTGTCAACGACTAACCCCCCCAGACCAGAGAGATGAGGGGCCATAATTTCACTTTTAGGCAGGTCAAAAAATTCATGTTGATTGTACTCCATTAAAACACACCTCACAAATAACAGCTAGCTAATTTTGCAGATCTAAACTCATCAATGAAAAATATGCAGAGCACCTACAGCATAAGCCAGCTGGCATGTGAGAGCCAGTGAGGAGGGTGTGATCTGGGACACAGCGTACCTGGTACAGTTCTTCCTTTGTCACGTAGGGCTTGTTCTCAGCACTGAGGGCCCGGAAGGCACTCTCTATCTCCTCGCTGGACTTGACATTCTCCGTCTCCCGGCTGATCATAAAGGCCATGTACTCTTGCAGGGACACGTGACCATCCCTGGGGGGAGCAGAGAACGGAAAGAGCAAGGGAAGGAAAAAAAGAGGGGAGAGAGATGTGAGGAGGTGTGATAAAGATATATAACAGGAGTTTTTGTGCTTTCTGTAGTGAAAAAGATGCTAATATTACACACACACACACACACATATATATAAATTATATTTTATTAAACTATGTGTTATATAAAAGATAAGGTCGTTATTAGGATAACAGGAAAATCACATGCTTTAAGAATCAGATTCTAAAGGAAAGCAAGTTAAAACACATTAAATGTTGGACACGGGGATATCATACCTGTTGGGGTCGACAGTATCCAGGATGGCCTCGAACTCCGGGTCGGGTTCCCCTTCCTCCACCATGGGCAGGTCGTAGCCCAGGGAACGCAGGCAGGACTTGAACTCCTGGTGGTTGAGACGGCCCGACTTGTCCTTGTCGAAATGCCTGCGGATAGGAAAATGCAGAAGGAGTGGGAGGGGCTTGGTTATCCAGCCGCCGGGGCTGTTTCCGAGGCGGAGCGCGGAGTGGCAGAGCATGCTGATCACCAGTGTGTCACTCACTTAAACATCATGCTGAATTCCTTCAGGGCCTCCTCTGTCACACCAGTGGTGTTCCTGCAGGATGAAAACGTGTATTAAAGGTGCATCCCAGCAGCCTCAGCATCACAAATGTAACGTTTTTCTGGTAACACTTTACTAGACGGGGCAAAAATACTTGGTAATAACTCATGAACAACTCATGAAAAAAAAATATAGTTGCTACTTGAGATAAAAGAAGTAATGATTCATTAATGATGAATTAACATGACAAAAGTGTTTCACTATTTCCCTATGAAAGTTCATTACTTCTTCCTTAAGTAATTCACAAAGATTTACAGAATTAACAGATATAGTAACAAAGTAACTGTCTGAGATTCATTAATGATGAACAAACATGAGAACAGTATGTTAACTAATGTTTAATTTGTGGTTAATTAATACACAAGTAATAGCATAATGCTACATAATTTGTGCCCTATCAAGTAGTGTTACCATTTTCCAGAATGATCTGCATTTAAACTTGCGAGGTTACACCATATGCATGCATAAACATGCATGTGCACATTTTCTGCATGGTTCCGGCCACCACACCTGGCCTGGATCTGCTGCTCTAGGTTGTGCTGCATCCTCATGCCCAGCTGATCCAGCTGGTCCCATTGCTGCGCCAGCCCCACCGTGCTGTGCTCCGTGTACTTGTTATCCAGGATCAGGGCCTCCTCCATGGCCGCTCCCAGGTCCTCAATCTTCTTAAGCTGGCTGCGCATAGCCCGGATCTCCTGATGCTTACGCTGTGGACAGAGAGGTTATTGAACCTGTCAATCCCAATGGGCATTGATGTTTAGCAGTGCTAGCCTGAACTCATGTGTAGCATCTTTACTAAAACTAACAGCAGAAAATCTGTGAGAAGTATTTTTAGGACGCCTGTGTCTGATTATGTCTCACCTTAGTTGCTTCCAGCTGGGATTCCAGGGTCCCCGATTCTTCCACCATGCAGGACCTGAACACAACAGCAGCAGTGAGATGCTGTGGCGGGGCTCACAATGGCCAGCCCTCTGACATCAGTGACCACACCCACTCCAAAGCAAGGCCATAGTGATGTCACCCCATGACTAGCTGAGTAACAGTTTAGTATCCAAGATGCTGTTAAATGGAGAGGTTGTGGTAGCGATGTACACCCAGGTGGTCAGTGTGATTCAAAAGGCACTCAAATCCCACAAAAACCAAAAAGAACTTTGGATTTTTGGAAGCCAAGTGCAGATTAGTCAAACCGATGCTGGAGTTTCTACATATACCAGTGTATCCATATTAGTAGGCTAATTCTGAAGGGAAACTGTTCTCCTACATGTATGGAAAAATGAAACATGAAAGAACCCAAGATGCTTAAGTTAACTGATTTCTAATTTGATTTTCCTTCAACTTTTAAAAAAATGGTCGCCCAGTTTGCCACAAAAATGCTTGAGACTTACCTGTATCATGGAGGTGTAATTATGGAATTAAGAAAATAATGAAGTATTGCAAGATTGCATTTGGCCTCCCTTGACTCTGTGCTGCTCATTGCATGCTAAAGAAGCCAACTCATATCATGGTACATGAAGACCATGCAAGGTTAGGGCCTCTGCAGCCAGGGGTAGAAACTGTATAATGGAGCAGTAAAACCCTATCAAGCAGTGTTTGTCCTGTTTCATGCATTTAGGCCCAGTCACATGTTTGTTAACCTTGCAATTTGCTAACTTTTGGGTTTTGAAATTGTTTTTTGCATCTGGTGCAGTTTCAACCCCTGATTTGGTGCATCATTATTTAATTTTAAAATTCTCACACGTCATAAACTGTTCTGAGTATGGATGTACACAGGCAGCTTTTGAAATAATAAGCAGGAAAGTCCTGGTTTTAAGAAGCTGCAGTGCAGAGACTGTTAGTAGAGGGGGAACTGCGCGCACACACACACACAGCCTAACCAAGGGCATGTGAGAAACCCAAAATGCAGATGGGATAAAGTGGGGCAAGGCATGGCAGGGAAGTGGGGGAAGGTGGTTAGAAGGCAAACGGAACCAGAAAAAGGAGAAAAAACCTTCCAGAAAGATCATCATCGACTTCGTACTGATAGACATGGATAACCCGCCGATAGGCTATGCTATTTAGAGGAAGGGAAGGGTTGGAATGCATGAGTACCAATGGAAAAACAGAGAGAAAAAAAACAATCTAAAGAGACACACAGGAAGCAAAACCGTTAAACTCATCAAGGTGTTATGAAGAAAAGGATGAAATGGCTCCCTCTGCTGGGTGGAGGGGGGATTGGTCTAACCAAATTAGCAAAAATTGGGTCAGTTAAATTCTTCATAGCTACCCAACTATACTGACAATGACTGTCGTAATAATAATGATGACTCTTTTGCTTTCCAAAGCACTTAAAGCTTACTCATGTTATTAATGTTGATGAATAATTATGGCAATTCCACAACCCCAGCCCTTTGCTTGACAACGGGACAAAAACTGTTTACAAACCATGGTATATCTTCCCCTCTTCAGCTTTAAATCAATGTCACCACACATGCACATGACAAAGAAACAGAAAAAAAGAGAAAAGATATTAACCCATCCAGAAGGTATGTCCTGTTTAGAAAAGCGATCCAAGCCCCGGGCAGCAGGTAAAGAGGTGGAACGGGAGAAGAGGGGAGGAGGAGAGAACAGAAATAATAGTTAAATCAGGTTCAGGTCTGAGTGTCAGCACTGCAAACGATACACCCTCCCCCCCCCACCCCCGTCTCCTCACAGCAAAACACACTTTCAAACACTGGATTTCTCCATCCCCACTGTCATGACCTCCACGGCGCCCCTTACCTGGTCTCCTGCAGCCACTGGTGGAAGGCATTGGCGTGCTGTGCAAACTCCTGCCGCAGTTTGTCATTCTCCTCCTGGCGCCGCTGCTCCTTCTGCAACTCCAGCTCCCGCTCCTGAAGAGGAGCAACAAAGTCAAACATGAGCACAAATGGAAACAGACTTAAAAAGAGGCCAAACAATAATGGTACCGGGGAAGGGGGGGTGCACCGTAGCACCTGACAACTCACCTTGATGATCTTCTGCAGGTTCCTCCAAGTTTCTTCCAGAGCCTCCATGGTGAACCAGGTATAAGGGTTGGACATCACCTGGTAGCTCTTGATCTGCCGGTCCAGCTCAGCCAGCTGATTGAAGTCGGCCTCGGCGGAGCTGAGCGAGGAGCGGAAGGCTTCATGGGCATCACGGAGTGCCCGGATTTCCTCCAGGGAGTTACAGCGAACCGGGTCAGTCAGGTCCTCCTCTGCATTCTCGAACCAGCTGTTGAAGGCTGAGGCTTTCTTAGCAAAGGTCAGGAAAAGGTCCTCAACCTAGAAAGTGGAAAGATTAGAATGGAAATTAGATCCACAAGGGTTCTCTTTGACCTTTTGGCTCACTCCAGCGTGACATGGGAACCCACCTTCCTGAAGTGCTTCTGGGCCTCCAACAGCTTCTTCTTGCGGTCGGCCGAGTTGGCGAGCAGCTGGTTCCAGCGCTTCATGAGGGCCGCGTGACGGGCCTCGATAGCGCGTGACTGTACATGCTTGGCCGCGAGGAGCTGGTCTTTGAGCGCCGTGATGTTGGTGATGCCCTCCTGCTGGAAGGCCTGCAGCCCGGCGTCAAACGTTTCCTGTGTGGCGGGGGCCAGACCGCATTTATCTTACAGCTACTCCATCCGTAGTAAATTTGCAGAAGTCATTTAGTAAAAATACAGACACCCTACGGTCCCTGGTACCTGCTTAGTTAGCAATGTCTGGACGGAAGAGAGGTCTCTGCCGTAATCGTCGGTCTTTAGGCTGTTCTCTTTCTCGCCTGGGAAGATATAGAGCGTCAGTGTTTAATTTCCTTCTCTATGCTTGGAGATGTTTCACCAATCACAGCCTGTTTGCCTGCCACCACGCACCGATCCAAGACTCCACCACGTCGGCCTTCCAGTTGAACTGCAGGAAGGCAGAGTTCTCATCCAGCTTGGCTTTCCTCTGGGCGGCCGCCCTCTCCAGCTCGGACACTTTACCACGTAGGGCCTTCATCTTGGCACTGATGTTGTCCACATGGTGGTTGTTCTATCAGGGAATGGAGGGGGGAGTGGTGTTTCATGTAATGTTAAGCATGCTTTTCATCCTCAGAGTGACACTGCACAAGCAGGGCACCTACCTTGCTGATGAGCTCGTCTCCATTGGAGCACACGTCGCTCACCCTGTCCCTGTGCACGGTGAAGTCCGTTTCAAATGCCTCATGTTTCTTCAGCAAGCCCTATGAAAGACAGTGCCTTAGACGTGCTGTCTATAAGTTCAGAAATCAGGAATCCTACCAAGAGGAAGAGGCCCTGGGAAAGTCGCCACCGCCCACCTGCACAGCGGCCAAAGTGTCCCCATAATCTTCACTTCCCACCAAGTTCAGCTTCTCATTGATCCAGGCCTCCTCCTCCTCCACGTTGGCCACAAACTGCTGATACTCCAACGACTCCTCTAACCTCTGTCCTCTGGTGTATGGAGGTGGACATTACGAGGTTAGGTCATGGAAGGGGTCACCCTTGAGCCTGAGGTTGTTCTGGTTGACTCACCGAGCAGCTGCCAAGTCCTTCAGCTCCTTCCAGTGCTCCACAAACTGAGCCAGCCTCTGCTGTATCTCCTCCTGGCCAATGGTGTTGTCATCCGAAAGCTTCTTACCAGTGTCAAGCACAGACTGGAGCAGAGAGAAAAGGCAGAGGATGCATGTTGCCATAGAATCCGCAGTGTAGAACTTCGAAGTATTACCCAAAATGCCCTGCACTCCTAGTCCGTACCTGTATCGCTGGCTCGTGGGCACCCAGCTCTGCCTCAAGCCTCTTGTGTTTCTTCCTCAGGTTCTGCACACCTGTTAGGTCACGGCCATAGTCTTCAGAGCTTACCAGTAGCTTCTTCTCCCTGGGAGGCCAAGCAGGGACGGGAAGTATTAGTCTCATGCTCTTCTTGGGTCTTTAAGATATGCAGTCCTTACCCTCATAAACCCAATTCTCTACAGATCCGGTCCTCAACCTACTTGATCCAGGATTCCTCATCGTCCAGGTCCCTGAAGAACTGGTGCAGCCGATGCGACTCATTGAGCTTGGCCCGGCGGCCAGCGGCCATGCTCTTGATCTTGCCGAAGCGTCCGTTGACCGCGTCACGCTTGTCCTTCACCTGGGAGGTGTCGAACGCGTTGCTGGCCATCAGGCTGTCAGCCTGACCATTCAGGTCCTTCAGGCGGTCCTGTGGAGGCCCGGCAGGTTGTGGGGAGGGTCATATAGCATGTGATTAAAATTTGGCTGGCTGTGTGGGCCGCAGAGAACAGAATAAGTCACAAGAATTGCAAACCTCGTGGGCAGAGATGTCAGCTTCCAGAAGCTGGTGTTTTTTCAGCAGGTTGTTGACAGAGGCCAAGTCCTTCCCATAATCCTCAGAGGCAAGCAGAGCCTCCACCTGGAACGCATAGTAAGGTCAGAGTCCCACTTCGTTAAGCCCTCTATGACTGAGGGCAAATGAGAGGTCACCTCAAGGGGACAATGGGTGACAAAGGGTCCTTCTCATGGTTACCTCAGAGAGCCAGAAGTCAAAGTCCTTGATGCCTGTGTTGAAGTTCTGTTGCTTGTTGGCCTCTTTCAGCTTCTGGCTCTTCTCTGCAGACTTATTCACCAGGAACTGCCACTGGTCATCCAGGGCACTGAGCCGCACCTGAGGGGACATGAGGGACAGGGTGTCAGAACTAAACGATCTACTAAATGATCTATTCTGCTCTACTTTGCAGTGATTCTGTAGACAGTACCTGATACAGGATTGATAAGTGCTTTACCATTACACCTCACACATTATCCTTTGCAGGAGTGCTGCCCAATATGATCCTTAGGGACCCCTGTGTTTTTGCTCCCTCCCAGACAATCTACATTTTTGCTCCCTCCTATCTCTCTGGCAGGGAGCAAAAACATGGACTATCACTGAGTCCCTGAAGACCGGGCTGGGAAACACTTCATTACAGCATCATCATCATCACATCCACACTATGCCATCTGCCATTACCTTGACAGCGTCCTCGCTCCCTGCACAGGCCCCCCTCTGGATGAGTGAGTTGCCCATGTCAATCACCCCACGGATGCGGTCAGCGTTGGCGTGCAGCTCTGCCTCGAAGGCCTGGTGCTTCTGGTGTTTGCTCTGCACGAGAGAGACTGTTCAGAACATTGTCTAGGCGACTGGATGCATCAACCTAGACCGAGCATCTGGGTGTGTTAAGCATCACAGGCGTTTGCGTTTTGAGCTTGTGAGTCTGCGTGCGAGTGTGTAGTGTGTAGGCACAACGCGTTCGTCTTGTTGGTTTTGTTAATGTACTGACCACAGGTCAGTGTGAGTATGACTGGAAAGTCAGCAGGACAGTAAGATATCAGACTGGGACGTATGCAGGTATCAGGATCAGGATGACCACAACAGTCACAAATGGAGACAATAAAAAAAAACACATCACCAAGATGCAGAGATCAGGGGAAAAAAAAATCACCACACAAAAAAGGACGTGACTCCACCAAGGAAATTGAGGTGGAGTGGATGTGGCTTTAATCACACCCTGAATACCCGAAGCAGATGTGAAGGAAAGCTGAGTGTAGAAATAACCAAGAAGGGGGAAGACAACACCGATAAACCAATAAACAAGCAGTCATTTTAACAGACTGCCCCTGGATAATATTAGTAAACAAACGTGAAAAAGCACCAGAGAAAATGAACCGCAGGTCTACGATGTGAAAGAAAGTCTCAAATAAAAGCATCAAGAACAAAACAAACACAAAAGCTACACCCAGCTAAGTAAACAAACTTGCTACTGCACACGGAAAAATAATGCAACTGAGTCTGGATGACTTTGCAAAGTAAAAGTAATCCATTGATGAAGAACAAGACAGACGCCCCCACTTGTGTAAGTACCAGCGAACAGAGAAGACACACATAGGGGTAAATCTGTCTTTCTACAGACAGGGCGGCGACACAGAGGCAGCATGGAGCCCTACACATGTTAGTCAGCGTTGAAATTCTACACTTACCAGAAGTTTGGACAGCTAGAAAGAGACAGTGGAAATAAAACCAGATTTAGTCTGAATTCCATTAAAACAGGCCTTGGAAAGTGTCACAATGCACTGATTAATTATAGAAAAAATGTTTTTAAAAAGAAAGGAAAAACAAGACTACTTGCTACACTGACTTTCAAAAGCTAGTGGAAGCAAATATTAAAATTCAGTACATTTCTTTGTAGTCCTTGACAGATCAGTTTACGGTTCAATAAAAGTGAGGGGGGGCTGGAGTCCGTGAAAATGAGGTGTGGGGTAATTCGGCTGTACCTGAATGTTGGTGGGATCTTTGTAGGACTCGTCGGTGGCGGTCTGCAGCTTCTCGCTGATCCAGGCCTCAATCTCATCCACATCACGGCTGAACTGCTGCAGGGTCTGCGACTCGCCCAGCTTGGAGCGCTTTTCAATCATCTTGGCCTTCAGCCGACGCCACCTGCAGGACGGAAGGCCCAGGGCGGATAGTGTGACGCAACAGCTCGTACTAATGTCTAAATGCTAGTTTACAGTTACAGCTGAAGTTAAGTAATCAGTAGGCATCTCCGACTACCTGAACATCCTGGTGCATTAGATGCAAACATCTGATATAAACTTAGCTCGTGCACAAACAGCAGGTTTCAGTCACCCACCTGTCCAAGACCTCATTCCGGCGAGCCGATATCTCTGGCTTGGAGTAGTGGTCGGCCCCAATGAGCTGGTCAGCGAACGACTGCAAGGCTGCAATCTTCTCCTCCTGCACGTTGATGGCCTTGTCGAAGTCCTCGTGTTTCTTGATGAGCGCCTCCACGCTGTCCAGGGAGTCGCCCTTGTCGTCGCTCGCCAGGAAGGCCTCACGGGCTGCCATCCAGTTCTCAGCCTGCTCGCAGTCGCGGTTGAACAACTGCGGGGTACATAACATGCTTAGAGACACCTCCGTCTACGCAGGCAAATGCCAAAACACTCTGCATTGTGATCCATCAGCCTTACAGTATATAGCTGCCTGCATTGACTTGACTGGCAGGAACATTTATGGCAGGATCTGACATGAGCTTCTGAAGACCGGAAGGTCCAGCCGGCCTTACCTGCAGCTCCAGGCACTGGTCCAGCATCATGCGTCTTTGCACCCAGGCCTTCTCCAGGTCGGCCCGCTCGCGGTCCAATGCCTCCAGCTTCTCCTGGATCTCAGGGCTGGCATAGTGGCCACGTGCCAGCAGCTGCTGGCCGAACTGTTCAAAGGCTTG
This sequence comes from Stomatorhinus ivindoensis, assembly GCA_019775895.2. Classification (NCBI taxonomy): domain Eukaryota; kingdom Metazoa; phylum Chordata; class Actinopteri; order Osteoglossiformes; family Mormyridae; genus Stomatorhinus; species Stomatorhinus ivindoensis. Next base: position 3,865,192 of record JABFEB020000040.1, read on the forward strand.
GAAGGTTCCAGCGCGGGCGTCAATCTCTGTGCGGTGCTCCTGGGGTTTAACCAAACAGGTCAGAGGTAAATTCTTCAGTCCATTTACCATTACTACTAATATTTTTGATCCTTGAATCCAAGACCTATTTTTGATTCATGTAATAAACATCTAACTAGTCTAGTACAGCTAAGGTTATGCAAACACAATAGAAGAGCCGCTCGTCAGATTTGAGCCCATAAGCTTTCTGGATACAAAGGCACATTCCTATTTTTATGGAGTTATTAAGCAAGGAGAATATATCCCGTGAACTGGAGAAAATCTGTGGAAGCCAAGTTCCTGGTGATTCCAGCATGGCAGTGTGGCGGTGGTGGTGGATGTGGGGGTTTGTCAACGTTTCCACACCTGGTGCCTCTCCAGCAGAGCCTCTGCTCCCGTCACGTCCTTGGCCAGCTCGTCCGACGACACCAGCCCCCGAATCCCATTGATCCAGGACATCAGGTCCCTACAGTGGTGGGCCAGTCGGGGGAGGTTATTACAGAACACCACTGCCATGCAGATCAGTGCCCCCCCCCCCCCAGCTCCGCTAACCCCCACAACCTGAAATCGCTGAGGAACCGCTGCAGGTCGTGGGAGCTGCCCAACTTGGCCTTGCGCTGGTCAGCTCGGCCCACCAGGCTGCTCCAGGCCGCGTTCAGCTCCGTGCACTTCTCCTTGATATCATCCACCGCCTCCGGGTGTGACTGGATCAGCCGCTCTGCTGTCTCGCCCAGGGAGTTCACCTACATGCCAGGGCATATGGTCAGGCCTCACTGTTCATTCCAATCTGCAGCGGCTGAAGCACATTTTTTCACATTGATTTTCTTCTACACGGTGCGAACTCTAACTTGGGTTGGGGCTTAGAGCTCAGTCTGGGGAAGGTCTGCACGCTCACCTTGTCTCCCAGAGCAGCCAGGTCTCTCTCAAAGCCCTCGTGTTTGCGCTGGAGAGCCTGCACGCTGGCCAGGTCGTGGCCGTAATTGTCGGTGTTCAAGGCCTGATTCTTCTCCTCGATCCACTCCTTGGTCTCGTCGGCATCCCTGCAGGTGCACAGGGAGGCAGAAGGTGTGGCCATGCCTGCTACCAGGCCTTCCAGCTCTGTGCCTGTGAATGACCCTACTTTCGTTCAAGAGGAGCTTGTGTACATGTGCACATCTGCTTTCTGATGACTGGGATGGATGGATGGGGGCCTACCTGTGGAACCTCTGCACCTCATGAGCGCTGCCCAGAACGTTGCTCCTCTCCTCTGCCAACTTCTGCAGTGACCTCCAGCGCTCGTTCAGTTCCTGCGACGCAAAAACAGAAGGCATTACTGAGGCAGCCATCCCTGCCTGCGGCTACGTGTGGGAGTTTGGCGAATGAAAACATGAGGCTCTGCACTACAGTCTACAAAAATAAATAAGGTCACACCACAAGCAGATATATGGGCTGTAGCCAAATCGCATAGCCACATGACATGAAACAGATGCCGACGCTGTGGAACGCCATGGTCTGGGTAGAGGGGGCGAGCGGGGTTGGAACATTGGGACTCCATGGAATGCCACGGCAATGATGGGATGATGGAACGAAATCGGGACGACAGTGAGAGGAAGATGGGCAGGCGGGAGGATCTGTTAGGGATGGGCTACTGTCCAATATGGGAGTGATGAAGCAGGTGGAAGGAACATACACAGAGCAGCTGGGGGGGCACTCTTACCTTGATGGTGTTAAAACTAGCCACCGTTTGTACAGTCAAACGCATAGACTGGATCAAAATAAGATGAGAGCAGAAAGAAGGGAAAAAAACAAAATCACAGCAGTCATAAGGTGCTGCCGTGTTAGGCAGGAACTCAGTGAAGTCTTAAAACCTTTCCTTAACCCAAGAAAGATAGAGAATGAGCAAGACCACTGACCAATCAGAGCCCCCCCCCCCAACCAATCAGGATAGAATAGAACCCCGAAGTTCTATTAATTATTCAATGATGCTTGAAGTCCAAACAAAAACCAAAAAAAATGTTCTGACAAATTCTCCTCTGGAATATTATTTTTAAAAGTAAGGAAAATTAGGTGTTCTTTTATGTACTTAGAGACAGAGGAACTGTGAATTGAAGGTCTGTACCAATGATCATAGATCTGATTTATTTTTCATTTCAATGCAATATAGAGGACATGATTTTTGTTTCTTTGTATTCATGTCGATCTTTGTGACACTATCCTGGCCAGCCCCAGCCTGTGTGCCGAGCCGTATACAAGGTGCCTGTCAACACACTGACTGACTCTGCTTTTACAACATAGAACAAGCACAGGGTCTAAAGCACATGATTACAAGTGTGTCACTTGCTTGACCTTCATGTTAGTGTCGCGTCATGTGTTTAAAACAGCCACTTCACTGAGCTGATCAGAACTTTGCCTCTTAGGAAGATAATTTCTAGGTAAGAGATTTTCCCTACCTTCCATGGGGAGACATTTTTGGAATCAGGTTGATCCTGCAAAAAGGGAGGATTATCACTGAGGGCCTGTACCATGAGTTGGAGTAACTTAAGCCACTGTCATAATGCTGTAGACACCAGATAAGCATAATATATAACAAAGCTCACCTTTCCAGGAGCTGCACCTAACATCTCCTGTTGCTGTGTGAAACAGAAAGATCAGAACACATGTTAAAACTAGATTTCTTCAGGCCCATTTAATGAGGAACTCCCCTCCCCTTATTTTGGCAGTTGGACTGCTCCAGGCCCCTCCCCTTATTTTGGCAGTTGGACTGCTCCAGGCCCCTCCCCTTCCACCCTCACCTGCGCCTGCAGGACGGGCGCCTCCTCAGCCATCAGCCCCTCGGCCTCCAACTCCGATGCCACGTTGTTGATGTCTCGGAGGCGTGACTCATTGGCCTTCAGGTCCTACGAGGAAAAAGTCAAGGGGTGCAGGAAGGTCAGAGATGCAGTTCAGGGATTTATCGCGCTTTGAGGACACTGCGCATCTTCGGCATCCAACCACGTGTGGGTCTGAAGAGAAATCAGCAACCAGTCGCCACGTTAAGGATGCCGTGGAAGACCTTTCGCCAGCCGCTGTTTCTGTACTCTTCCACTCCTCCTTTTGGGCGGATCTTAGTCCTGCATTGATTCTAAACGTGAAGACATCCTGAGGAGGTTCTGCTTGGCTGAGTCTGGGACCTCTGCTAACCAATGCAATGATCTCACACTATTCTCTTTCAAATGTCTTTTTATTGATTTGAAAAATTGCAACAGTAAGTGCTACACTTCCCCCCCTCCCCTCCTCTGCTTTTTATCCCTTTTGTCCCCCCATTTTCCTTTTTTCCCTATCTCACACTATTCTCAGCAATTTCATAAATACAGAAAAATAGAAAACAAAAAAAAAATCTATGGACAGCAATTATTTTCTTTTATTGCATGAAAAAAGTAATATAATGTAGTAAAGGTGTCTTCCCAAGAATCTGGTGATACGTTTCATGATGCAGGGGTCACAATTCAATATATTTGTATACTGAAAGCTACATATTTAGATTTTTTTTTAAATCTAATTTTAATACAACTGTCAGACCAATGCAAAAAGAACAGTGGGATCTGCATTTACATGTATTACAGTTCCTGTAACATCCAACATCATAGCATTAGTTTTTGTGCCACCTGAGCAAAGGAATTTCCATCTGCCTATATTGTAAGCCCACATTTAAGCTTCGTACACCATGGAACCAGACTAACTTTTTTGAACCCAGCCATCAGTAATGCTGCTAGTCAGCTGGGTTTGCTAATACCAATGTTAGACGTCAATACGCACATCTTTTCAATGTGGCACCACCTACCTTCTGGAAGTCATCAAACTTCTTCTGCAGCACCTCCACCTGCTCCAGGTCAGAGGCCACCTCCTCACTGGTGAGGGCGCTCTCCTTCTCGCTGATCCATTGCTGCAGCTCGCTAGCCTCGCGGAACACCATGAACTTCTTGCAGCTCTTCTCCAGCATGTTCTTACGCTTCTCGCCCAGCTCCAGCAAGGCGCCATACCTGTTGCGGTGGAAGAGATCAAGTTAGTCTCCAGTGCCGCTGACTGCGCCTCCTGAAAAAGACCAGCAGGTGGCGCCCTTGGTTTCAATTGTAGAGAGAATGGCTTTCAGCTACATTATGGATGGGATGGCCACAGATGACATCATGCCCACACAAATGAGCCAGACAGCACCCCAACGCATACCTTCCCAAAGTCCACAATGAGCACATTCATAGCACATTTACACGACAGCATAGCAGAACTCCCAATGGATTCTGAGCTTCTAGATCTTGGGCAAAACTGCCATACTCACATTCCATGGGACAGGAGCAAACCAAACATAGACTCTGCTGCACATTTAAAACACACTCACACACATGCACACCCTGGATGATGACAGCAATGACAGATGGAGGGCATTTTTTGGGGGAGGGTTTTTGCAAGTACTGACAATAACGTCAGCCATTCATTTTCGTGGCAATTCTCCTTGACTCCACCCTTTCCAAAACAAATCATTGTCGACATGAATTCTTAAACGGTTGATGCAAAACAAAATTCAGGGTGGGGGGAGGGGGCAGAGAGACACCACAGCAGGTGGAAGACAAAATGACTTCCAAGGAACTTGAAACTAAAAAACAACAAACGGCTAGCTGGGATCTGAGCGACGAAGGGGGGTGGAGGTGGGGGTGGCGTTGATGGTGACGTGGTTTGGTGGCCTGGGTCGTGCTACTCACAATTCCTCCACCTGCTTCATGCGCACAGAGACGCTGTAGGCCTCCTTGGTGACCAAAGACCTGCGCAGACAACGCAGGCGCATGCAGATGTTAGAGGTTAAGGAGAGGACGAGTGAGAGAGAAGGGGCGGGGTTTGATAGGGTCAGCAAGAGGCACAAAATTAGCTGAAAAACGGGAAGATGGCAACATCCATGGGTCGGTAAGTCCGGGAGAAGTGGAGAAACACAGACTTCTCAGCATGCATCACTGGGAAGAATGGGCCAGATCCTGAGCGGAATGTGGGGGGGGGGGGGAATCCACCAAAGAACCAGGACCTCTGAATCTAAATGAGTCCCGGGACAGAGTAAACAATGGCTGTGGATTTCAAAAGCCATTTAATGGCGTCCTGAGAATAAAAGTATTAATCAGTGACACTAGGTACATGATTTGCTATGTGGAGCTGATTGTACTCAAGTCAATGTAAGGCTAAGCATTTCTGTGTAAATATAATCCGTGTTAAACCCACGAGGAAAAACTTCAGGAGTTTTATACACGCACACACACACACACCTTTATGGGGACAGTTCATTAATTTCTATGGAAAAAACCTTAATCCCAGCAATGACAACCTTAAGTCCTACCCAACCCTAAGCTTAACCATTAGTAATCAAACAAAATACAAAACTTCTGGCTATTTTAGTTTTTTGACTGAAATCACAGGTTTTAATAGAATTAAATTTCCCCATGTGGGGACAGAAAAAATGGTCCTAATAATGTCAAAATAACATAGGTGACCCTCCTGCCCCTTACTGGTTCTCGATCTGCTCCTGCCGAGCTGCGATGCTGCTCTGCTCGTCCAGGAGATTCTCGCGGGATGAGGACTGAGTGGGGTCCAGCTTCTTCACATAGGCGGCCGGCACAAAGCCTTGCCGGTCGTTCACTTCCACCTTCCACCAGTCCTGCAGGGAGACGCGTGAGCAGACGTCAGGCTGGAGGTGTGCCATTTAACGATATTAGTTCATGGACAATTAAAATACCTCCAAAACCTGTTTTTACAGAGAGATTGTTAGTATCATGCTACGGTGCAGATAGTTGCAGTTCTGTGGCTCACGCATCTCATTTTGTCAGCCAAATCCGTTTTGACTCAACAATAAACCAGTAACAGCCAACAGTCAGTACTGCCTTGGATTTCTTGCTCTGTCTCCATTTTGCTCCCTCGTCCCAACAGGCAGAACATTCCCAATTTGGCGGCGTAGAGGCTTGGACGACATGGAGTTCGACACCCTTAACGTGGAACTTGCTTTAATTTACCAAGACCAACACGGCGCAAACAACAGTTATTTGCCAAATTTGCACAGATAAGGTTTGCATGCTGGATAGCAACATAACAAACCTTTTTACCAGCTGAAAGGATATGCAGACAGTCAGCTAGTAGAACCTATGTGACTGCCACAGCTGTTACAACCATGCAGTAACTTGCAAAATTACCAAAATGAAAAAAAATCACAAGATGAACCAGCCATTTTGGCTGATCAGAAGGTTGCTGGTTCAAATCCTGTCCACGGAAGAATGAATAGGCTCATGATTGCTGGGCCTTTGAGCAAGGCCCTTAACCCTCTCCCCCCAAATACTCCATGGGTGCTGGATTCAGTTTTTCGAGCAGACCCCACCTGCCAGGATAATCTCCCCACCCCTTTAAGAGAAGGTGACGGTGGCCGTGCTGACGGTAAGGGATACCTTGTTGGTGCTGTTGAGCAGGGTGAGGACGTCGCCCTTCTTCATGGTGACCTCGCGGGGGCTCTTCTCCTGGTAGTCGTAGAGGGCCAACACCAGCTCCTTGCCCGTCTCATCATCTGTGGGGGCCACTTGTTGCTGGAGAGGAGCATGTAGGTGGCGCCGTCAGAACCATTGCAAGGGGTCCGTTCTGTCCCACGGACCTGTACCTTTAAACACCCCCCCCCCCCACGGTCACCCC
>JABFEB020000040.1:3871975-3883621 GCA_019775895.2 Stomatorhinus ivindoensis
CCCACGGACCTGTACCTTTAACCACCCCCCCCCCCCACGGTCACCCCCCCAGGACCCACCCTGCAAGCCTGGGCCTGCTCCTTCAGGGACTCGATGCTGCTGCCGTAGGCACTCAGGTCAGACATCAGGGCCTCGTGCTTCTTCAACAGAGCCTGTAGGGGGCGACAGAGAGCATCAATTAAAAAACAACAATAAATAGCAGAACCCGTTGGTTGGTTCCATTCTCTTCATTAGATTCTCGTATTAGTAGCATTTCAAAGACAATCTTCCAGGAGTTACTACATTAAATCAAGGCTTGTCAGAGGCTAACTATGTTGTCTGTCCAGCATCCATTCATACCACTCATCAGCTACAGGGTGACAGTTTTTTGATCAAACCACGAAGCAGACGGATATGAGTCCCCTCCCCTGGCGCTCACCTCGGCAGAGTCCTCATCCTTGCCGTAGTCAGGGCTCCCCACAATGGGCTCCTTCTCCCGCATCCAGGACTCAGCCTCGTTGGCGTCGGCAAAGTACTGCTGTGCCTGCAGTGAATCCTCCAGGTCCTGGCGGCGCTGGGACGCCTTACCCTTCAGCACCTCCCACTTCCCACTCAACTCCGCCAGCTTGGCCTTCACCTCGTCCCCGGCAAAGTGACCTGGAGCGGAGAGCGGGCCGGGGTACGAGTCAATCCTCTAGGACTATTTTGGTACCAGACTCAAAAGTTAAACAGCAAGATCCAGCCCGGGACTCTATCTCCATAACCATAATGGCACCGCCCTGAAGCTGGGTAATCGGCTTACAGAATGGGACTCCTGTAGCATCGTACACGGAGCATGTAGTGACATGGAAAGCTCTGATCAGAATGGAAAGGAGTTTAATCTGGACGGGCGGGTTACAGGAACATACCCTCTTCCACCATGGCTTGGCCCTTCTGAGAGACGGCCTTGATCCGAGGCTCGTGGCCTGCGATCTCGGCCTGCAGTGCCTGGTGCTTCTTCAGAAGATTCTGCACACCAATCAAGTCCTTCCCTAGAAGTACAGAATAAAAAAAGAATCAATCAATATTGGCCGACATGAGGAGATCACGGTTCAGAAGCCAGTGTCGGCTGAGTTATCATTTCAACCTAGGCTGATGTGCTGGTTTCCAAAGGCAGATGTTGACAGTGTGGAATGGTCTCATTGAAAATCCAATGACACTCAGCAGGAAACACTGACCCCTGTTGGTGGAGGCAGCGATGGGCTCCTTCTCACGGATCCAGGTCTCCTCATCCTCCACGTCGCGGAACAGTTGCTGCAGGCGCAGTGAGTCGGCCAGCTTCTGCTTGCGTGCAGCCATGGGCTCCTTCAGCGCCTCATAGCGTGCCACGAGCGCCTCCTGCTTCCGCTTGATGGTGTCGGCGTCGAAGTGGCCCGCCTCCTGGAACTGCCGGGCCTGGATGGTGATGCCGTCTATGCGGTCCTGACCCGGAAGAGAGGCACCTTTTAGAGAACGCCACCACACGGAGCATGGTGTGCCTGCCCAGACATCTTCACAGTGCCCGGCTCGCTCGGATGCGGAGCACCTGGTGGGCGGCCACGTCGGCTTCCAGCAGGGCGTGCTTCTTCTGCAGGTTCTGCACGCCCGTCAGGTCCTTGCCGTAGTCGTCGGAGGCCAGGTGGCCCTCCACCTCATACAGCCACAGCTCGATGTCCTCCACGTTGCGGTTGAACTGCTGCTGCTGGTTGGCCTCACGGAGCTTGATGCCTGAGCAGATTGGGGGGGTTTAGGATCAGAGATTTGGGCACCGGTACCACACGGGCTCCTTGTCAGATAGAACCTGCAAGGCTGTAGCTTATCCTACTCCTACACCAAAAGAGTTCAAGTAACCTCAAATGAAAGTCCAACAGCAATCCCCACCCCCCAGCGATTTTCGCCTCCCAGACACGACTGTAAAGGCCCGTCTGAAGAGAAGCCCACCTTTCAGCTCGGTAGCTTCCAGCAGCCGCTTCCACATGGCGCTGACCTCGCCCATGCGGGCCGACACCTCGTCCAAGGCATAGTGCCGGGCATCCAGCAGCTCCTGGCCGGACTTGTGCAGGGCGTCCACGCGGCTCTGATTGGCTGAGAGCTCCGCCTCGAAGGCCTGGTGCTTCTGAACTTTGCCCTGCAGGTTTGAGGGGTCCTGGGGTGTGTGTGGGGCACAAAGCACCCAAATTAATATATATACACACACACACACACACACACACACACACACACTTATTCTGTGTCCTGAAGGATGGCAGGACCAAGACCTTCCCAAAACTCACTCAGAAGATGCATCAGTATTTATGTAACATCTCAGGATGCTATCACTCAGCCTGTTCGCCTCTGTGGCCCTATTTCAGACCCTGTTTCTTGTCTTCTTTCTTTGTCCACATCATGTGTGTCTACTTGCCACTCCACACAGAACCAGCCTTGCTCATTCCTTTAAATGTTCTATCAGTTGTCACATGTGACTCCCCAGCACCCTGATGGATGGCCCGTTTCGCGGGGTGGGAAAAATCGGACAGCACCAGCTTCCAGGAGGTAGGCCCGCTTCACTAAGCAGCACTCTGCCAGCGGAGAGCGCCTTGCCTTGTAGGCCTCGTCCGTGGCGGTCTTCATCTTCTCATTGATCCAGCTCTTCAGCTCGTCCGAGTCGCGGAAGAACTGCTGCAGGTGGAATGAGTCCTCCAGAGCAGCCCGGCGGGACTGAGCGCGCTCATGCAGGGCATTACGTCGGCTCAGCAGCTGTGAGGAGAGGAGCACACAGGCCACGTCAGGCAGTGGACTTCCCATTTACATCAGCTTGGCCATTAGTTTCCCAACCCGGTGAACAGGGATCAACTGATGGTCCATGTTTTTGCTCCCTCCCAGCTCCAAGCTAAAACGTGGACTGTCTGCAGGTCCCCGAGAACTGGATTGGAGGACACTAGTCTACTTCTACCTGATGACCCCCAGCACTCACCGCGTCCCTACGGGTGGCCACGTCCTCCTTGGCATAGTGGTTGTTCTGGATCAGCTTGGTAGCAAACTCATCCAAGGCCTGAATATTTCAGACAAAAAACAAAAGTTGACAACATGACCAAACTGCTCCAATATTAAGCTACAAAGCCAGCTGGGTCTCTCTTACAGTTATTTTCTCCTCCTGTGCGCTTAGCGACTTCTCGAAGTCCTCGTGCTTCTTCAGCAGGGCCTCCACACTGTCCAGCGAGTCTCCCAGGTCCTCGTTCAGGAGGAAGGCCTGTAAAAGGCGACAGGACACCAATTTAGACAGAGAAGCAGAAGAACCAGCACTGGGTACCATGTGACCACAGCATTAACTGTCTGATTATAACACTAACCAAACATGCAAATAAATGGAAATAACAAACATCCTTCTGAAAAGATAGATTAATATGCTTTTTATTAAAAACTCTAAACTGAAATGGCAAGTAATTCAATAAGGTTGCCATATTATTTTGCACATCGATGATGCATGGATCCCATTGGTTCTTGCGTGTCAAGGGAGGAGCCTCACCTCCTGCTTGCTCATCCAGTTGTCCACCTGCTCGGTGTCCCTGTAGAAGAGCTGCAGGTCCATGCACTGCTCGTACTGCTGCCTGCGCAGCTCCCACAGCTCCAAGAGAGATTCCTTCTCCTCAGCCAGGACTCCCAGCTGCAAGGACAGGGAGATGACACAGTCACATACAAGAAGCGGGGCCTTGCTGAAATGGGCGGGGCATCACAAAAAGGGGCGTGGCTACCTTCTCTTTCACTTCCTCGGAGGCGTAGTGCCCGGTGTTGAGGAGGGCCTGACCAGCTTCGTCCGTCCCCTTGAAGCTGTCCTCATGGGCATCGATTTCTCCCTGGAGATGAAGTCGGCAGGGATCAAAACATGTCTGTGTCACCCTGTGATCTTGAGGAGGACGGGATTTCAAATGCGCTGCTATGCAAGATCAGCCTCCATGTGTCTTATTTATTTATTTTTTGGGGGTGGGGGGTTGAATAATCAGGAATAGTGTTTGGGGTCACCTTATGTTCCTGATGTCGGTCCAGAAGGGCTTCAGCACCAGCAACGTCATTGGCCAGCTCATCTGCATTAATCAGGGCTTTCATCTCCGTCACCCAGCTAGTCAAGTCGCGGAAATCCGCCGTGAAGCGCTGCAGCCTGCAGGGGGCGACATCGAGCACTGCCATCAAAACTGCCATGCGCCCCCATTACAGGACTATGAGCTGCCAGCTCCCTATACCGGCATCAATAGAATTCATCAACTGCAAACTGGATTGGATGTTTTTTATAGAAAAAATTTAAAAGCTTTAATCTATTCGATATGTGGATCAACTAAGCTATTTCCAGGAATCCCAGTAGTTCACAGGCAAGCTGTAAGGGGGAGGAGAAGAAAGCTGGGGGGTCCTCACCCACCTGTATGAGTCGTTGAGGTGGGCATGGCGCTCTGCTGCCAGGGTGCGGATCTGCTCCCAGTTGGCGATGAGCTCGTCCCTCTTCAGGTGGATCTGGGCGGCGTTCTGGGGGTGGCTCTGCTGGAGCCGCTCCGCCTCTGCACCCAGGGTGTTCACCTGAACGAAGAGGGTGTCATCGCCATGGCAACCACCTCAAGCCACCTGGAGAGCCGTGTCCCGGCGCCGGCTCTCGCCCGCTCACCTTGTCCGCCAGGGCGGCCAGGTCCCTCTCTAGGCCTTCGTGTTTCCGCAGCAGGGCCTGCACACTTGCCAGGTCGCGGCCAAAGTCGTCCGACGCCATCAGCTGCTCCTTCTCCCTGATCCAGCTGATGGTCTCGTCCACGTCCCTGCCGGCCCAGACCCAGGTCAGCATGCAAGGTCCCACATCAATGGCCTCTCCCCCCCCACAGTGTCACTCAGCAGAGGCCACACTGTGGCCCCACCCTAAATCACACCAGAGCCACCCTCAGATGTTTCAAACTTGATAAATAGCCAGCTAGTAGCATCAGAAGATCGCAGCCAGTTATTTGGTTCGCAGAACATGCTGCTAGTGTCTGCTGAATAAGAAATGTGTTTATTTAATATTTAGTGCAGTGACTGTTTCTGGCCAAAAAGGGGGTCCTTGGGGGCTCACGTCACCCAGCATTACCTATAACCTACCAAGGTTAAGATTCGAGCTATAATTGAGGTGTGCATGAGTGAAAGTGTGTGTTTGTGTGTGTGTGGGTGGGGGGGGTGTGTGGTCATACCTGTTGAAACGCTGCACCTCAGATGACCCAAATAGCTTTGTCTGCCGTTGCTGAGCCAGGTCCTTGAGGCGCTTCCATGCGGCATTGACCTCCTCCTTCTTCCGTGTGATCAGTGCCGCCTCGGGGTGCGCCTCCTGCACCAACTTCTCCGACAGCTGGTTCACGTCGTTGACTCGCTCCTCATGGGCCGCCAGATCCGTCTGGAACCCCTCAAACTTCTTCTGCAGCACCTCCACATGCTCCAGGTCTTGACCCAGCTCCTCAGAGGTGGCGATGGGCTCCTGAGAAGGGAAACAGGTTCGCGTAAGTACACGCCGGAAGTGTGTAAAACTGGAAGCCGGCACAGTGGGGTCAAGGGCACAGACCAATAGCTAGAAGGTTGCTGGTTCACATCCCAGAAATGAGCATTTCACATTTTATCTTTTATCTTATCCAAAGCAACGTACGTTTTTGAGAAAGCAGGGTCAGCCGGTTCCTGGAGCATTTGAGGGAGTTTTACCAGCCTGGCCAGTATGTTGCAGCTGAAATAATACCTATAAACGTAAGGAGGGGGGGCCTTATGCACTCAGAGCACACTCGCCTTGTCACTGATCCAGTCCAGCGCATCCTCGCACTCCCGCAGGTAGAGCACCAGCTTCTGGGCCTGGAGAAGCCGTTCGCCCTTCTCCCGGGTCCTCAGAAGGAGCAGCTCCCACAGCCGGTGCAGCTCCTCCAGGCGGGTCTGCAGGAACCAGGAAGCCACCGGCGAGTCAGTGCCAGGGGCAGGGAGGGAGAGAGAGAGCGAGAGAAAGAAAGACCATCGACCGCGGACATTCCGAGCTGGGAGGGAACAGAAACAGGGTCCGGACTGTGGTGCCCCGAGGACCCGCTCTAACGCATAATAAACACCAGGTCATTAGCAAAGCGAGTCCCACCAGTTCATCATGATTTCCTTTTATAGTAAGAACACGTGACCATGAGGCTAGTGTGACCCCCAGAAGGGGGCACGCAGTAAATACGACGCCTTTCATACCAAACATTAAAACCTCTGGACAAAGTCTGAACAATGAATTAAGAATCCATTGTTCAAGTCATTTGAAGATCAGCTTTAATATTCACTGTAAGGCAGACAGGATGAAGCAAACAAGCCATGTGGTGACCGGTATGGTGACACGTGAATCGCCAGGGCTCACACGCTTTTATAAAGGAGTGTAAACGATCTGTTAATGAGAGAAAGCAGCCCAGTGGGTGATGAGACACGTCCCAACCGGCTTGGGGAGGCCTGCTCGAACTGGGGGGGGCCTTACCCGGATGATTTCAAAAGCAAAGTGGCCCTCGGTGATCATCAGGTTGCCCGTCTCGTCCAGTTTGACGATGGCCCCAGAGTTCGCCTGCACCTCTGCCTCGAAGGCCTGATGCTTCTGGAGCTTTCCCTGGGGGAGGAAACGATGTCAGAGCCTGGTACCTGGTCCCCACATGGCTGACTGTGAATAAACACAGGTCCAAGCCAAACAGACAGATTTAACACTTTTAACGCAAACATGCACCAGATTAGGCAGGGATTAGCGGTTAGCTTCCTGGACGGTACCCTGGTTTTGAGAAATAAGAACCGCCCAGCTGTCTGCTAAGTGAGGCTACCCCAAGCTGTCCACACAGTCTGACCTCCCCAAGCCTCAGCCCCCCCCACCTGCAAGTTGGTGGGGTCTTTGTAGCTCTCATCAGAGGCGATCTGCAGCTTCTCCTGGATCCACTTCTCCAGCTCGTCGGCGTCGCGCCGGAAGAACTGGAAACGGTAGGAATCCTCCAGCTTCTGCCGCCGCTGAGCCGACAGCTCCTTGAAGCGCCGGTACCGGTCCAGAACCTGCTGCCTCCGGTCCTGGATGTCATCGGCCGTCTCCAGCACCTTGATCCCACTAGTGTCCATCATCTGGTCTGGATGGAATGGAAACAATGCAAGAGAAAAAAGGAAAAATGTACATTTATACCAACCACATTCATGTCCATCTTAAGTCAGATGTAACTTTGCAAGTTATAATGTAAAAATAACAGTTAGTGAACTTATAAAAGGTGTATAATCATGACAATTGATCAGAATAGAATAGAGTTTCTTTATTGTCATTGTATTGGTGTGTACAACGAATTTTGGGTGGATTACCAGAGCAGAACACTTACAAATAATGAAATACACAGTCAAATAAATAAATATGTACTAGGGAGAAAAATTGCACTGTAGAAAACAGCAGTATCTATCAATTCAATGCTAAGATGCAAAAACGGATTCTTGAAGTTGAAAACTTAGATACGAACATTGGAAGCCCTTTGGTAATATTTGGGCAGGTGTACATCAGATGATGGTGCGCCGCCCCAAAGCAGAACCCCATGGCTAATCTCGTCAAGGGAAAGCACCCCACGGCACACATGCTGACCACAGCAACTGATAGATATGCTGCTTCGTTCAACTGCGTAGTGTCAGACTCCTGGATGAAACTGCAGGACATCAAGTGCCGCAGAACCAGGGGTGAGATTTGACCCCACGGGCCTGGAGATGTGATGCACGAACATGCCGCATCGAGCACCGCAACACCACGCTGCTACATGGCCATCCATTTGCAGGATTCACAGGCGATTCTAAGGGGGCGGAGGGCATAAGTGTGACTATAATTCACAGAGAGGGGCTAATCTTATCGCTACCACTGATGCGTTTTAAATCAGTGAGGAAAGGGGACACTCTGGTGGGCCAATCGGCTTTCAGCTGGGGCAACTGCCCCTGTGACCCCGCCCCTGGCAGGATCCAGTCCAAACAGAGTACCAGGCTGGCGAGAGACACTGTTGGCACGGACACAATTCTGAGACGTGTCTGTGACGACATGAAACAGAACAGAGGGGTAACCATGGGCCCACACACAAAGCCCACAAAGAGCCCGGCAGAGAAAATAAAAAATAGCCCTTTATGTACCTCAGTGTCAAACTGTGAAAGATGGGGGTGGAGCCAGATCTGATGCATCACTCTGCAGAGGCAGAGAACTGGAGCCGGGCACCATCTCCACGGCACAGATCCAGTGTCAGCCCGCCCACGTCGGAGCTCAGCAGCGCATCACCGCGGGAATAGACGACCTTTGTGTTGCCATGAGAACATCCAGTGCCAGCCACCCCACCGGCAAGCTGGTGAGTCTGCTCCCCTGGCTCCATGAAGGATGGGGGGTTTTGGTCACCACACTGCCATCAATAGCGTCAGGCTGCTTGGCCACATTTAAAAATGCAGGAGAAACAGGGACGCCTGCTTGGGCAGCAGCTCAGACAGCTTCACGCGGCGGGAGAAGCTCTGCTAACAAGGCTACAGTATACGCGTGAAGGATGAAGGCCGTCTTTGTCCTGGCCTAGGAGAAAGCATGGGAGGTCAACACCCCCACCCTGCATCATTCACAGATGGCTGATCTGCTAAACCCAGGACCAGCTGAGATCAGCAACATTACCCCCCTCACCTGACCCTGAGCCCAGACCAATCAGCCCATGGACAAAAAACCACCTTTTTAATCATGTAATAATACAGTTTATAATTTTAAATTATAATTAAAAAAATACAAATAAAAAAAACTAATGTACAGGCCTACCAGAGGAAGCATATTGTACTCATCTAAAGACTGGATGCAGCGTGTGGCTCAGCAGGCGAAGCCTCCCTGCCTGTATTCCGAAGGTCGCCGGTTTGAGCCCGGCTTTGCTACATGTCCATGGGCCCTAACCCCCCAGCTCCAAGGGCGCTGCAGGTGGCTGCCCTTCACTGCCACAGCTGGCTCTGACATACACGTGTCTCACGAAGAACAAGGCAAGGCAGGTGAAAAGAGAATTTACCCAGGTGTGATCAATGAAGTGTCACTATTAGTATAAATATCCCATGAATTCATTCATCAGAATAGGATCACCACATGGAACACCGGTCCCCTTCCTGCAGGACCATAAACACAAGACTGACGGTTTTTAAATGCTGAAGACGCCTGTAAAGAAAATTGCTAAATACAAACCCAAACAAACACGTTTTTCATTTAACCTTTAACAGAAATAACAATATGGAGTTCATCTTACATATGGCGGGCCTGTTTCACATTCGCAGCTGGTGTAATTAAATGCTGAAGCAGTACAATCAATGAGCTTAAATCTGATGAGCAAGAAACAATAGGGTCGCTGGGCGAGAGCCAATCCCAAGGAGCAGAGCGTGCAAAGATAATAAATATTATTATTATCATTATTATTAATCATCATCAACATTAATAATAATAATTTATTATTATTACTAATCTGGCACTGCTCTAGTTTGTATATCCTTGTCCCCCAGAGGGCATCATGTGACAGTTTGGGTTCACAGCCCAAATATTAAAGGACCAACTCCCAAAAGCAGCAATCCAGCCCAGTGACAGAAGCTTCTAGAGTTTAGGCTCAATTCCTGCTTAAAAGGAGGGTAACAGCATCTCAGCAGCCCAGAGGAGACGCCCCCCCACACAGAGACACACCCCAAAAACCACAGGGCTATGCTGGCTGTCATTTTTGCTTTCAGCGTGACAGCATGACACGGCAGCCCCTGCCAAAATCCTGTCAGGTTGACTCCGCCCCCAGCACCGCGTTCACAGTCAGCATGCGGATAAACGGTGAGGTTCTCGCATCCGCTCAAATGTGCTCCCCCGCCGCCCCCCCCCGGACTCTAGAACATTCCTCACATTCCCGGCACACGCCCAGCGGCGCCGCACACATGCCAGCAGCTCCTTTTACACGCGGTAGGCCATGAGAACACACACACCTGCAGATCCGTGTCCCGACCTTCCTGAAAGGCAAACTCTGCTGTCGAAGGTTATGAATGAGGATGCCGGCTGCCAGAGGAGCGGGGGAAATAAGAGGACATCTCCGTTAGCGATAGCACCATAACATGGCCTAAGTTTAAAACTTTCTCCGCTTACATAATACTTAGGCGACCTGTCAGTAACGTCCAAAGGTCTAGAATGACACAGCATTAGCTGGACCATAAACAATTCGCGCGCACGGCTCCGTGCTTCTGGGTGCGGCTGCAACCTTACTCGAGCAGTTTTAATAAGCAAAGAACTTAATAAGGTGACTGGATATGTTGAGTTTTTTTTCAGCTGCCGCTTTGTTATTCAGGACAAGATTTAATAAAGAAAAACTTAAAATAAGTTCCAATGAGGACTGACTTAACAGCTCAGTATGAACTGAAGTCTTCAGGACAGTTCGAGGCCACTTGTGTCACTAAGGTGGCCATATTGGAATGAGATCAGCGAAAGACATTCCATCTAGGGTGGACAGATCACTGTTACTCCTCTTTTCAGATATCAGCAACATTTGGTGGGGGGGGGGTAAGGGATCAGCCCACACCTGACGGTATGCGGCGTCATCGCCGGTAGGGTACAATGTGACCAACACAAGCAACCGCTCGCAGTCGGGGCTGATGTGCTGATTATCCAGGTATAACACCCAAGTGCTAACAGGGCAACTGTAACCCAGAGAGGGGCTCAGACATCACACCTCCCCGTGAGATGCCAGGCCAGAGACGGCTCTCAGATGCCTCACTACCGCTTGTCGATCCAGCCCTCCCCCTCCCACCGTGATTTGCTTTTCTGTGCCGCATACCGCAGATTCCCGGAGAGGAGCTGGGATATTTATAACCAGCATCTCTGCGGTGCCCCGTGATTAGATTTGCGGTGTAAGTGTGCCACGGGGGCGGTACAGGCGGCATCTCGAACAGCACAGGGCAGGCATGGGGCACGGGAAGGCACCTGGATAATGCAGGAGAAAAAAAAAATCCACAGGCAACTCCCAAGCGGCCATTGAGACCATTTTCCATCTGGCAAGAAGCAGTGGCTGATTAAATAAACACTCCTTAGCAAGACCCTGGATCCTGAAGGGGGGGCAGAGCAAAGGAAGAAGCCTGCAAAGTCGCCTGCACCGCGTCAGACAAGCACAACCGCGACGTACATTTCGCAAAGCGGTGTCAGACAAGCCCTGGGGCAGTCGGGTCTTGCTCAAGGGCCCAACGGTGACATCATTCTGGCAGCACTGAGCTTTGAAACCTACCGATCACAGGCGCAGAGTCCCACCCCTTGCCCCAGCCTTTGGCGTCCCAGACGCCCTCAGCTGGCCATGCTGTGTAGGGGGGGCGATGACTGAATCAGCTACCAGTGGGGGGGGAACAGGGGTCAACCGATGCGTTTTCCAAAACAGAAGCACATCTTGTGCCTGTGACACAATCCCTGGAGCACTTCGCTAGCGCCCGCGTCGCGAGCGTTTTGGGAAGAACACCGCAAGCAGGGACACGCACACACACCTCGGATACACACGCGCACGCATTCCATCGCCGCTCAACACACAGAGTCACTCAGAAGCAAGCCAGCAGACAACACACACCACACGAGAGGGGGGTCAGAGGCCAGGCCATAAATTGGGGTGGGGGGGGGGGGGGGGGGGGGGGGTTCGGGGCCCAGCGCATGTTTAA
>JABFEB020000040.1:3883721-3898518 GCA_019775895.2 Stomatorhinus ivindoensis
GGTGGTGGTTCGGGGCCATGCGCATGTTTACTGTCCAGTCGCAGCTGCAACCACAGCCGCAGCACCCCTGCAGCAACACAGAGGAGGGAGCCAGCGCAGAGCCGAGCCCAGCCCATGCGGCGTTGCTGAGGGCAGGTCTGGGTCTGCTCACAGCGCTCCTGCAGCCTGTCAGCATTCCAGGACCGGACTTACACCTCCCCCCCCACACACACACACACAAACCAAGGCTACACATTGTACCTTGAACAGAGGGCTACAACATGTCGGCACGGGTGACAGGTGCAGGCCACAAAATAAACAAGATCATAAGACAAGATCCTAAAACGTGCAGAGCAAACAAAGCCTGCAAATAAAAACACACTTATAAGGGTCTTACTGTAACCTCCAAAACACACTGTAAGACACACAATCGAAGAGACGCACATTCAAAGGGGACAAGATAGAACAGTATAAAGATCTGACGTGTGTGCATTGACCAGCTTATACAAACCATATTTATACGATGTATGAATTGCGCGCAAAGCGTAACCGCTCAGCTCGCAGAAGAGACAGGAATGCGGCGCGCTGCGTAAACAGCGTAGGACGGGAGACGGGATCGCGTAGGAGAGCCGGGCGCAAACCAGGCGCGCAGCACAACCCCCACGGCCAGCAGACGCCGAATGGCACGGTTTCTATTAATCTATTTAATTGCAGTCTTTGACCGACACTAAATCTCAGTTAAGCGCTGGATAATGCATTTCAGTCTCATTATCTTTTCTGCAGAATAAGAAATTAAACATTTTCCCAGAGTGTCAAGTTCACGAAAATTCACACACATTATAATGATCAATACTTGCTGATCGACACCAGGGATCCCTATTGTTTCTTACCCTAAAGTCTTAAATTGTGTACTTTTTTAAATCTGTAATTTATATACAAACCTTTATTTTTTATGAACATCACATTTGTCATGATATATCGTACTGTGTTCTTCATTGAATTAATGAGGGCAGTTGCCAGTTAGGGTCTCCCAGCTAGCCTTCGGTAAACCGGACGAACAGGTTCCGCGGGCTGAAATACTAGATTAACACATAACGCTATTCCGAAACATTGAAGGGCAAATGTTACTCGGCCATATTCCCGTGCAATCTAGAAATTTCCATGACGGAACTAACAACTATAGGAATACGTTACAATAATCGTCAATAACAGGAGCGAAACATTTACACATAATGATATAGCCTCCTAATAAAATTTCATGTACGGACAAAAACTAATAAAGCAAACATTTATGCAGGTAGTATAGATATATATAGGAGTTGGGGGGCCATCAAAAAACGGGGTCAATGCCGGAGCAGTAATGACAGAAGCCTCGTTATTTAATCTCGCCATTAAATGAAAACATTCACCGGGGAATTCCATGGTAGCATTTTACCGAACAACGGAACGCAATGGGAAAACATTAAATGTTACGCATATGCAACTACTGAGAAATGGGTTTAATATAAGAACCCCTTGTAAAGATATTGTGCTGGAAACGCAATCCCCCATTCGTTTGGGGTTATCCCAAATCGGGCCACAACTAGTCAACCAAAGCTTAAATCTGGTATCAGGAACATTAAATAATAACGTCGAGAGACTATAAGTCGAATTCCGTAATCAGTGAGCGGTGCATTGTGCTTAAATGACATTAAAGGGGTGAAACCGTGTAAACATCTGCATTCATCCTGAGGCTGACATCTGCGGCGTACATCGCGGTATTACTGTTATCACGGCAAACATAGGGGGAACATAGGTTATGTGGATGAACAACCTGGTTACTATCCAGTTCGGTTACCGCACGGATTTCCCACACGAAGTACAAAAGCCCGGGGAAGCCATTTCCGACGGCCAGCCACCATCTACAGCAAAGCGTATACTGGAACGCCAGGGGCACCGATTTCCAAAGGGACGGGGTTTAATAATCACTGCAATTACAGAATTTTTCAGTCGTCTTAAATGGAACGATCTGACGGATCACAGACGACCCGTGGGTAATTGGTCACTGTTAACTAGGCATCTGCCTTGTTGCGCCGCTGTCGCTCGCCACCTTGTCGCGATCCATTTTGTTCAATGAAATTCCTAGTGGGCGCTGGGCGGGTCCTTGTCGGTGACAGGGAAAAGAAAAAAAAAAGATTTGCTCCAAAATAAATAAATTAAAACGGAAGCCGGCTAGTAAATAGGTTACCTGCCTAACTGGAGAACTGCCTACCACGTAAACATCCAAACAAAGCCATACCTATTCCACGCATACGCAATGGGATTGTTAGGAATGCTATGCCATAAAGCAAACCAGTTTTCATTTTTTAAGGTCTTACTCTTCTAAACATAACTTCATGTACATAACGGGTCTTCCGCCTGCAAACTCCTATTCATGTATAACCAGCAAATATTATTTAGCTTGCCTTCGCTTCTTACCTGCTTTGCAGAGTCCTCTCACGATGCACAGTACAATTCGCTTCCCGTCTTGGGTGAATGCAGCAGACTGCCGACACGAGCGCATATAGGTTCGGGGAAGCGCTGACGTCACTCACCGCAGCGCCCAGCCGAAGCGCTGGCGGACGGTGACGAAAAGAGTCGAAACCAGCAGCCGTTCGAACCGCGTTACCGATGAGTCGGCGGATGACGACGGAAAGAGCCGAATCATGCCCCATGCGAGCCACCTCTCCCCAACCATCTCGTCGTCTAGTAATTTATCACACGGCTGACTGTTTTCACCCCCACAAACAAGGCAGTGATTAAACCGGACCCGCGACATCTCGGCTTCCACAGCCAGTTGGTTTTAAAGCACACAGCTACGGTCATGCAATGTTCCTGACGCGCAATGAAATGTAGTACTGTGACTACGCAAAGGTCATTAATCAGGCATAGCGACTCAAACAACTGGAACAGGCTTCCGTTTTAAAAATGAACGCTTTTGACATGCATGATTAGAATGTGTGGTACATTTAAATTTCAGCGTTTTATTTTCTGATGACAGGCGAATACCCTATATTCCCTCTCCAGGTTCCATGGCAAAAGCTTAGAGGCGTATCATTCGAGATATGACCAATACAGAGGTTTGCAAAGAAACCGGATACAAATCAGTCAAAAACCCCGCAGTTTGCTGTAGTATGTGCATTTAATCATAAACCATCGTAAAAAGAATTACGCTTTTATATAGGCTACACGGTAGCTTGTAAAATAAACAAAAAACTGCATTCCATAATACTAAACATAAGACGAGTGTACATCTATCATCATTTTGCAAAATGATGCGGTAAACAATAACGGCATTCAGTTAAAACATTTGATATTATAATTCCACAGCAGTTTGAAGCATACTTCACGTCGAAATAAAACAGTGATAATGATGCCAATGTGAGAGATGCAGAAGTCATTCAAGCTACTCGATGACCTGTTGACCGTATCTGAATAAAACCAGTGTGTTATCTTTGGTCATATGCACTAGCACAGGATACACAAAAAACTGTTGTTTTCACATCCTCAAATAATTCTGCATGTATAATACAAAAAAAAAATTAAAACCTTATTTAGAGGAATATGCGGACACGAACCCTGATATTCTCCAAACATAATGAGGGACTTGCTTAAAAACCATCATGCATACATCATGTGGCACAGGCTTAAAACAGATCCGCTTATAAAGAGCCATGAACAGAGTCAATTTTTACACACATTCCCAATATCCCAGCAGCTTATAGTGCATTTTTTATTACACAAAGTAGAAGGAGACCCAAAGCCAGAGCGTGATGCCATGAGGTCAGCTGAGATGACAGCATCCTTCGTAAGATTTGTTTCCCTGTTTAAGACCTCCAGAAGTAAGGGCTGAGCTGACCTTTGGCTGGAGGAATCTCCCGGCGTCTCAAAGCATTCTAAAAATACAGGGAGATGATGTTAATTCAGAAATATCGCAGAGCAGACGTGCAGCTGGGGGATACGGGGGTCTCTTCAGTGACCCACTGCCTGGGTTAACTGGGTCTCGAAAGAGAACCAGTTTAGCGGGACTTAGCCCTCACCTCGAGGAACTGCTTGAGCCTCATCACAGACCCCATCTGGCCGGAGCTGGTCACTGCCTCGATTCTATTGTTTTTTTGTCAAAAAACATCAAAATGTCAAAAAACAATGAGGTAGCAAAGCCATGGCATGCAAGACATTCAATGTGAGGGCCTGCGAGTTGGTAACCGTAACAACATCTTAGGGCATCAGCCTCTGTCTGTATCTCTTGTGGGCATTCAGGCACCAGTAAAGGCAAACCTAGGCACGTGAGGAGCACACGTTGTTTATGGAAGAGCACTTAACATATTTCATTTTATTTATTTAGCAGACACTTATCCAAAAAGCATCAGACACTCCCTGGAGCTTTTTAGATTAAAGGCCTTACTTAAGCACCCAACTGCTGAGTTTGGGGTTTGAACCAGCAACCTTCCGCCCATGAGTACAGCACCCTAAGCCCCCGAGCCACAACCCACTGCATTCATTTTACATGCTGTTTCAAAAAGCATCTCAAACCCACATCCTGAAATAAAATTACAGCACGGAAAAGTTCTGTCCAGCTAACTAATGCACCTGACGACACCTGGTTTATGTCCATTTGAGCACTCAATGCTGCCGTCACTTTGGAAGAACATATTGTTTTTATTGAATCTTTGCACATAATAGCTACCTTGCTTCATACTGCACCAAGTAAGGTATTTGCACATTCAATGCAAAAACCTGGCCAGCAGCATAATATCCGGTGCCTTGAGCAAACCTCTGAAACGCAACTATTCCAGAGATGCCAATGACCTTGCACTCTGACCCCAGGCTTTTCCTCACCTGTATGGCACTTTGGACAAAATATCTGCTAATTAAATACATGTAAATCTTTGGAGGAAAGAAGGACACATAGGAACAACCAGCATAGAAGATTTTGGACTTTTGGGTAAGCACATGGCTATATAAACATGCATGTGCAGAACATCTCTAACTCTTTGGATATATGTGGCAGAGAAGTTACCATCTACAGCTGGCTCCCAGTTAGGGGCCAGTGAGGTACCTGGGGAAGTAGTCCTCCTTGATGAGGAAGATGAGTTTCCAGAACTGGCCTTGGTACTGCTTCATCAGGGCATGACCGCATACCTGATGGACGGGGGGAGAGAAACAGGACACCAGGGCTGTTAATGTGCGTATTGGCTGTACTTGTGTTCTCGTGTAACCATTTTACCTAATCTCCCATTGCCAAAGACCAATTCCAATATTATAAGAACAGAGGATGGTAAAAATCCCCAGATGTCATTCCAGCCCCGGCCCAAATATCAAGGATACATCAGTTGCATCCTCACAAAATGAGACCAATCCCACAATTCAGAGTGCCCCAAGTTCATGCTTTGCCAACACCACAGGTACAACAATCTTTTCATTCTGGGTATTCAGAAAGACCTCAGGAGTGAGACACTGGGCCCGACAGCAAGGCCTCACCTCAAGGAAGTCAAACAGCAGGGTGGCGGTGACATCTGCCAGCGGCTCCATGTTCAGCATCTGTGCCAGCCAGCGCCAACCATGGTTCAGGCCATGAGGACTTTCCTACAGGAGCGCAACAATAAGAACCTCACCCCCAAAAAACCCTGAAACTGGATAAAGTCATCAATCCCTTTCAGCCTACCCCCTGCCTGTTCCCATGAGGCCACCTCAGCTGTATAATAGCTGCATATAGGCGGATCATTCCGGACATTCTCTTCAGGAAACTGTCCTGGACCTCCACTCCAGAGTCCTCCACACGGTATCCCAGGATCCTGAGCCCATCATGTCGAAAAAAAAGACACTTTCTGATGCCACAAGCTCTTAGAACAGGAATTACTCCTATAAAACGCAGGAGCGTACCTATCCTCTGCACAAAAGCATCAAACTTTAATACAGGTATTGGCATCGTTTATCTTTTAGAGCAGCATTTCCCAATCTGGTCCTCGGGAATCCGCAGACAGTCCATTTTTTTGCTCCCTCTCAGCTCCCCACAGCATAAATATAGACTATCTGGC
Organism: Stomatorhinus ivindoensis; assembly: GCA_019775895.2. Taxonomy (NCBI): domain Eukaryota; kingdom Metazoa; phylum Chordata; class Actinopteri; order Osteoglossiformes; family Mormyridae; genus Stomatorhinus; species Stomatorhinus ivindoensis. The sequence goes on from JABFEB020000040.1 coordinate 3,889,757, forward strand.
AAGGAGCTCGAAGGGAGCAAAAACATGTACCGACTTTGGGACCCCGAGGACCGGATTGGGAAACATTGATTTAGAGGGAAATCCTGGTGTCCTGTGCTGACCTCTGGTAGTCCTCTATTGAAGTGCCGTCCTTCATGGGGGGGTAGTGGGGCACAGAGTACGGGCACTTCCTATGCAGGTGGGCCAAGATGAGGTCCCCCACCTTGGGGTGCAGCTCCCACAGCCCAACTGCCACTACGGCGATGGGGAATGCAGCTTCATGGTGTGATGCGACCTCCTCTTCACCTTGTTTCTGAAGAACAGCAAGTGGGAAGTGACCCCATTTTAACACTGGCTGGCATTTTAGAATCTGAAGTGTGCAGTGCTGAGTATGAGTGCCCAATCAATATCTTCTGTGCAGTGATATGACTGGTGTGTACAGTTCAGAAAACTGCTCACTACAAAGTCTGTGGATTATCACAAATAACCAGGTCATGATTTCTAGTAAGAGATATTGGTGTTAAATTTTTCCAAATGCATTTTTCTGGTGCTTTAAACACCACAGAGAAAATGCCATTCACTCCCATTATATTCGAGAGAAGCCCGACATTTCTACGGCCGATATCTCAAATTGGACAAGTCCCAACAGAACAACCTAGACAGACAGTCAGCACTGGAACTCCTCTAAAACACAACTTTCACTTTTGGGGTAAACTGTCCTTTAAGAACCAACTAGGTAAATTCGACACAGGCACAAAGTCAAAATCAAGCCCCCTCGATTACTGTAAATTTCACTCACTACAAACTTCTCTGCCAGTTTATAGCTGACAAAATCGAGGCCACTGGGATGCTGGGAGGCCGACACGGACTTGCCCCCCGACTGAACAGGTCGACCACACAGCAGCTTATCTATCTTATCGAAGATCTCCTTTAGCTTGGAACCTGCAGGACAGATACAGAAGATCCTCAATGAAGACAGTATCTAGGACCTATGCACAGCCAAACACCCAACAGCCTACTCACCTAACAAATGTACAGCTTATGAGAATACTTATTTGCTCTTTAGAACCGTGTTTCCCAACCCGGTCCTCAGAGACCCACAAATTTTTTGCTCCCACAGACAGTCCACATTTTTTGCTACCAAGAGCTGAGAGGGAACAAAAACATGGACTGTCTGCAGGTCCCTGAGGAGCAGATTGGGAAACGCTTCACTGGCAATTGCACACTATGCTTATCTATGACTGTTTAATATCTAATATGTTGTCTCTTACACTTAAGTCCCCTTTTTACTAGAGATGCACCGATCGACTGGCTAGGGACTGGAATCAGCTGATTTTCAATGTCCACGAGCGGAGACCAGCCAATGAGTCTCCCGTATTTCCAATAAGCTAAGTGTTACACAGAGTAAAAATGTTTTACCGCAACTTTAACCCCCTGCACAATATGGTCTGTACAGTACGAAGGTAAGAAAACGCCTGATTTTAATCATGGTGACTAGTGATGTAAGAATTATATGTGCTTATCATGTGAAGTTGGTGTTAATAATATTGCCCTGCATCTATTATTTGGAAGAGTATATTACACTTCAGTTTTATTTGGTGGTTAAGACTAATAAAAAAAGAGAAAAGGTCATTGTTGTGTTATATGGGGAATTTAAACATATTGGAAAATGACATAACTGACATTTGTTTTGTTATTTAAATCTGTTGCACTTGCCCTTATTTGGTAAAGAAAAATGTCAGATAAAGTTGGGAGGTTTGTATATAAAAATTTGCATTGAAGAAAAGCTGATTTTTGTGTGTGCGTGTGTATATATATATATATACATACATACATGTACACACACACACACACACACACACACACACACACACATATATAAATATACATACATACACATATATATACATACACATACATACATACACATACATATATACATACACACACACAGTCAATTATAGTTCTTAGAAAGAAAATTGCATCAGCAAAAATCGGTATTAGCTGGCCACAATTGAAATTGGCCAAAAAATTGTAATCAGTGCATCTCTGTTTTATGACTCTTCTACTCTTATATGCCCAAAGGAGACCGGCAGGCTGATCTCACATTTCAGTCTGGTAAATCCCATCCTGGAGCAAAGGCACCCACCTGAGATGCTGGAGATCTGGCTGACTGGGATGGTGGCGGCTTTTTGAAGCTCCATCTTCAGTTTTTTAGTCTGCAGGAACCCAGGCCAGGAGAGAACACCTCAGAGGGGCCCTCTCCGCACCATCATACACATGGCAGACACAGCTGAAAAGCCACATCCCTGCCCTCCACTGAGGGACAGGCGCACAGCATCGAGCCTCGTGGCAAACCTGGAGGTCCTTTGTGTTGTTGAGCTCTTCAAACGACAGTGCACACTTGTCAGCGAAGTCCTGTAGCTCCTGCTGCCATTTGAGGGTGCTGTCCTCAGCTTTGGTCTGCAGCCCTGTCAGAGCAACATTGAGACATTCTCGATTTAACAGACAACCAGTACTGGCTCTGTACCAGGGAACCTGATCCACGGGGGGCCAGTGTGGGTGCATTTTGGCCTCTTCATTACCCAACAATAAAAAAAAACAGTGGTTCTCAACTCCAGTCCTGGGGACCCACCGTTATTGGCTGACCCAGTACCATTAAAAAAAAGCAGACACCACAATGTTCCCTCTACTCTCTCCTGGTCATTCTCCCCTTCTCCTCCTCACTAAAACCACTCCATTGTTGTCCTCCCCTCTTCCAGCAATTCCTGACTAAAACCACTTCATCATCCACTCCTCCTCCTACTCATCAAAACCACCACAGTCTCTTCTACTCCTGCTCCTCCTCAGCAAAACCACTACGTCCCCTACTTCGCCTTATCAAATCCACCCCATCATGCCCTCCTACTCCAGCTCATCCTCACCTTGCTTCCTGATCTTCTCTTTGGCAGACCGTTCTGCGCTCTTCTTCTGCTCCTCCTGCTTAGCTTGGAGCTCCGCCTGCTTCCTGAGTGCCTCCTCCTCTTCCTCCCGCTGCCTCCTCTCCTGTGCTTGGGCAGCCTCCTCCTGCATGGCCCGAACCAGCAGCCTCATGTCCTGGAGAGCCCGCTCAGCCACGACCATGTCCTCCACATTGGGGAAGTTACCCTGGTGGGGAATGCAGGTATTGCAGGCACTGATCAGGGGTGAGTTTCTCAAAGCCTTCTTAAAACTATGTTGTTCATAAGTTCTATCTTTTAATATAGAACTTACAAACGACATAACATTAAGACGGCTTTGGAAGCAAGGCCCTTAACCTCTGGCTGACCTTGCATTCTCTAAGAAATGTGTGGCGCTTTGGATAAAATGACAGTTATTCATTTAATACATTATGGGAAGGCAGACCTACCTCCGCTGTGGTGCGCACCACCTCTGACACCTGCGAGCAGAGCTGATTGGCGCGGGTGCTGTAGGTGGTCATGTCTAGAACATGGCTGGCCTGGTTGGGCGTGGAGGCCTCTAGCAGCTGGTTGAGCTGCAGCACCTCCTCCTGGACGGCATTGAGAGCGCGCAGCCTCTCTCGGCCCTCGGCCTGCCGCTGGCGCTCAAGCTCCGCCTCCCGCAGGCGCTGCTGCTCCACCTCCCGCAGGCGAAGGTTAAGGATCTGGTGGGTGACAGTGAAGGAGAGCATGGCTTTCATCGGGAAGCGTTTCTAGTCTGTCAGACACTGAAGAGGTGCACCGATCCGATGTTCATATTAATAGGCACTGATCCAGACCTATTTGACAGATCACAAGTGACTGATTCACGTCCAATACTTATTCAGTTTGTGAGTCTGTAAAAAAAAAAAATTCTTGTTTAATCTATTTGTACAACCAATCGCACAACAGCTCTTTCTCATTTTAAATGTGTTTTTTGTGGCAATCAGATTTTCTCCGTCAGTGGGTGACTCCCTTCTGCTGTGATGTCATTTTTTTGCAGATGGGGGAGTGTTAGAATATCAGATAAAAAGGTGATGATCTGGAAGCATTTTATGCTTTTAAAAACAACTAGTAGCACAGTGATTTGTAAAAACACAGTTTTGAGAAGGAGAAGTTACGTTTAGTGGAAAATCCCTGCAATTGTGCAAGACAACACGAGTAATATGGAAAAAGCAGTGGATGATTTGGGAGTCACTAGCTTGGGTTGATTTGCACACTCACTACAGATTCTGATGCAGGAAGGGTTGCTGTCGCAGCAAAGTGTTGCCAGTGGGAGAAAAACTGTGGAGCACTCTAAGCATTCGCCAATGCGTATACTCTCTTGGAAAACACTCAAACTTTACTCCAAATGCCTCAAAAATAAGATGTACACATAAGATGGAACAGTATGTCATGTATGTTTATAATAGCCTAATTAAAGAGTCTGGCATACATTTTTCATTTGTATTTACTAAGTTCAAGATGTATATGTACATGCACATTGAAATATTAAAGTAATAAGAGCTTTCGTATCAGAATCTGTATCAGTATCGACAGTTGTGTATCGGAATCGGATTGGAACTCAAAAAATGTGGATCAGCCCATCCCTACAAGAAACTCCTGCTGGGATATATCGTAATGTTTATTTGATTCATTTGGTTTTTTTTGGGCTACTCAAATGACTTTTTGCCTGGTTCAGTTCTCTCCAAAGGAAAAAGTTATTCTACAACGCTAACATAATTAAGTGTCAGAGAACAAAAACACAAAACAGAAGCAGAGCAGACAAATTAAGTGGGAACATAGAGTCTTTCATTTGAGGATGCTGAGATTAGGCCCATGCACACCGTAAAGACAAACTCCTCAGGCATCTAGAATTGTACCTTTGCTCGATGTCGCTGCTCCTCCTTCAGCTTCTCCTGGCGCCCGATACTTTCCTGGGCCCTGGAAAAAGATGTGACGGGAAGGTGCCCATGAGAGGTGGTCCAGCAAGGTGGCCGGTAACGTGACCGAAGGTGGCACGCACTCCTTCTCCATCATGTCCCGCATGCTCTGGTACTCCTGTCTCTGCTTCAGCTCCATTAACTCCTCAAATCGCTTAAGCTGCTCGAACTCGCGACTGGCCACCGCTGCCACCAGCTTCTCCTGCAGCTCTTGCCTCTGCCTCAGCTCGGCCTGTAGGGGGCGAGATAGGATGCCAAACACCGGACACTCAGTGCCTCTGCTGGTGCTTTTCCACTGCCACCAAGAACCTAATTATACTTGACTCATACCGATAAGGCCCCGCTTACTAGCAGGGCTGAAAGCATGACCAAGCTCAGCTGGCTGCATCACCACCATCTGATTGGTCGAAATGCACAGATATATAGATGTTCTCCGCAGAGACTATTTGAAGGAAAGGGTATATTCTATACATTATTCATTATTAGTTGTATCGCACAGTATGATGCATTCCCAAAAACTCAGAACCTGAAATCTTCAAATCTCCTACCTAAAAGTACCATAGAACATCTGAACATAATGCAAATGAACATAATGCAAAAACTATGCCAGCGAATGCTAAATCTACTAGCATTTGATACTTGCTAGCGTATAACATGCATATACTCAAAGGCATGCTGGGAGTAATTAGCACACAGTTAAAAAAAAAAGAATAATAATTGCACATAGTATATAATGATCTACACCGTGTGAAGAGTAAATAAGCGGCTCTGTAGTTTCATGTCACTGTCGTGTAAATGCACACAAACACACACACATGTGGGAGTCTGGATATCAGTGGAGGAGATTTTTTCACTTGACATCCTTTTAGATGCAAGAACCTGTGGGCTTAATCGTTTGAGGAGCACGGCCGGCCAGACCTTGGCTTTGGCGCGGTGCTGCTCCTCGCAGATGCGGATGCCTCCTGCCATGTGGGTCAGCTGGGGAGACAGCAGGGAGATGGCTGGGGGAGGAGTTGGACTCGCGACAGGGCTGAGCTCAGGCTCGCCATCGCTTGCCTCCTGCAGGGGGTCCGGAGGAGGGGTGAGTTGTTAGTCGATAGCACACTGCCCTCCCGCCCACCCTCGACAGGCAGAAAATTCAAGCACCGATTGCCCAATCAGCTAAACAGCAACAACAGACAGAAGCTGAAACTACACCATTTCAAGGAGACTTAATCCTAGGTTGCAGCCACAAAAATGCTGAAAGAGCACCTGTCAAGATTCAATACCATGAACACAAATAGAACAGCACTGATATAAACACAATGTTAACATGAACAATAGTTTATTTTCAAATCACCCGCTCTTCTTCCTCCTCTGTGTTGGTGGGAGGATGCAGCAGGCGGGCGAGGGGGGAGAGGGGGCTCGCAGCCGACAGCTTGGGGCTGGTGGGGGAGGAGACAGAGGTGGGAGCACCAGCAGAAATGCCCGGGCTACGGTCACGAAGAGGAGACCCCAGGGAGCAGGGCTTTAGCAGGGACTGGGGGCTGAGTCTGGTCAATATGAGGCCGGAAATGGCAGGGAGGCTGGGGGGCGTGCCGCACCCCGACAAAACGTCCTGTGAAGGAGAACAATGCAGAACACGATGAAATGCAAAACTGACCACTAAAGTTGCTCCTTCTTACCCACTGCATCGAAAGGTATAAAGGCACTTCTATTTAGATTGGACACTTAATATCGATATTCCATTTGAACGACTGCATAACAATTGTTTTCCTTTAATATCGCTAATTAATTATGAATGTAGTTCAAATTATCACAAAAGAAAAAGATGGTTTTACAATGTACAGAGTGCGATGGCATACCATGCGGGTACGAGCATTATGCATGAGCACCAGAAGGGAAATCATGCAGGCACTATTCTAGATCGCCAGAAAAGGCAAATCCACTGTATTGTTTATTCATGTTTATTAAATTGCCATTAGTACAGACAGCTTATTCATATCCTTTGTAGCTGCTAAATAAACTCATTTTCAAAGTCAAATCAGAATCTCCATTGCATAAGTATTTGTGAATATGTTTAGGCTAAAATCTGGGCTTGTTCTGCGTTGATTGATGGTGCCAGAGTGTACATTCCTGCACGTTGGAATGGCTGGGAGCAGTGTCATCATTGTAAATTAACACAAACGAAAACGGACACTAAATAAAAGACAATAATTCTTGAACTGAAAAAAATAAAAACTTTAATCTGAAAAATGTACCGCCACACCACCACCATCTTATCCTGTTTACAGTATCTCCTCCTTAAAAAGATGCTGTAGCTGTAATCTGTCCCTTCCTTCATCGCGGCTTCAGTGCTTATCGCTCGTGTCCAAAGTGATGTACTCCGCTAACTTAATTTAAGCATGAGCATATGCCAGATTTGTACAGATGACTAACTTGTGGGCATCGCGATACGCATCTCATTGATATTTTTAGGCACGCTGCTAATCTGTTTATGGAATTTACGGCGAAAACAATGTTCATATATTGCCGAAAAAGCCGGCGTACATAATCTAAAGCCATGCAATGGCATACAATTTGCTGTCATCAAAATACAATTAAGTTACATCAAAAGTTCAAGTTGATTTTCTGGAGGGAAAATAGTCCTCTAGACTAATCTACAAAACGATAAAATAGTCGATATATTAATCTGTACAAAAACAGTCGTTCGTGCAGCCCTAATCTAAATGGCTGAAATAGTATCACAAATGAAGACCATTAATATTGTAATACCTCATTGAAAATGATGTTACTGAAATACTGAAACATTTATAAGAACAAGCCTACTAGTAAACAGACCAGTAACCTAGTTATACAGCGCATGACAGAACGATGTCCTTGGCAACACACATTGACATTTGCCTGAAATTATTATTTTTTTTAATTATTGCAAGTTAAGATGGACACACTTCTTATTCGGGAACGACTAGTAAAACTGACCTATTCGCCTTGTTCGTGATGACCTATGTTTTCATATGTTCGAACTAAGCAAATTATAAGGAACCACGTTTCAAAAACGAACATACGATCTCTACATTTGAAACCACAAGACTGTATAGGCAGGGATGGAAAAAATCTGCCACATTTCGTTCTTCTTCATTTAAAGTAAAACATCATTGTCAGACAACGTATGGGGGGGGGAAACTAGAGATGAAGCAAGTTGAAACCTCAGCAGAATAACTATGGCAGTACCACCCAAACATCTAAAAATGAGTTTCCATAACAGCTCAGAAGTAGTTTATTTGAAGAATCCTTTTTTTAAAAACAGAAACATAACTGTTGGTACCGGGATAACATGTTAATCGTTAATCTTGCTGATAAGTAACAAACAGCAACCATGCTAATAGTTACCTCGCCATTTTCAAGCCAGTCAGGGCTATACTTGAGTCTCCCTTTGGGGGAGTTCTTCAAGGCTTCCAGCGTGCTCCAGCGCAGACTTTCAGCAGGCATCTTTAGCGCTGAAAACCCTGTTTCATATACCTTTGTAGGAAATGAAAACGCCGCATACAGCCTACACTTAACCGGAACCAGAAATATCACAGACTTCCGCTTCCGGAATATTCGTAATAACCGATTTCAAATTATTTTTCCTCATGACTCCCCGCAGTTTTAGCGTCTGGATTTTACCTTTCTCTAATTTCAAGCTTTATGATTGACGTAATTTAGTGTTAATTATGCCCGGAGTGTACTTTCTAGTTTGAGTCACATTCATTTCTTGCTCAACCATTTCAACTGTATATGTTAATCGGGACTGGATAAATGGAAGGTGCAACACCCCAGATAGCAAAATCAGATTGAATCAACCATCAGCAAGAAACATTGAATCTACGTTGATACCCGACGTTGAAACCAAATTGAAAGCGCTCGTTATGATCTACGTCGA
>JABFEB020000040.1:3899753-3910132 GCA_019775895.2 Stomatorhinus ivindoensis
CATCGCCTTCACCACTCGGCCATCTCGTCACACGTTGAATGATCCAATCCATTGAGTCGTTCACCTTGCATGACTACTTACCCTTATTCACAGTTGCAGTGAGCCAAGATTAAATTGCAGGAAGCTTCCGGCACGATGAAAGACAGTCTCTGCTGATTGTCACTGAAGTACTCCCAGGGTTCAGTCAGCACTTCAGGTAGTCACAAGCTTCCAGTTTACAGAAACACTTGTGACATTGGACAAACAACAACCGTCCGACCGACGAGAATGGGATTCGAACCCACGCGTGCAGAGCACAATGGATTAGCAGTCCATCGCCTTCACCACTCGCATAAAGTGATTCATTGATAAAAAAAAACTCTGATAAGGTGCAGTTTATTTTTCTTGACATTTACACAATATCACGCACACCCTGAAATACTTGGTTGAAATATCTTATTATATAAATAAGTAAAAACTGTTAAGACAGACCTTAAGTGTGATTCAACCAACAGAAACCATTTGCAATGTTAAAGGTTGAAGCCAATTTCAGTAGCCACTTAAGGAAAAAAAAACATCCGGTCAAAATCATTTCGTTTAAGAGAAGACACATCCAGGATAAATTTCAAGCAAGATATTACTCTTGTTCTAAGACAGGTATTATTCTTGAAGTTAGTCCAATCTTCTGCTAAGGAATTACAGAGCTCCTGTAACCAGAACGAGGCAGAATGGCATATTCAGGCAGGGATTCCAGTTCTTTACAAGCTGCTGTTTTGCATTAATCCAGACTATAAAGCAGAAACTGGTTCAGTTTTCCTTTTATCCTGCTCCACTGAACAAAAACAATCTCGCGTGTATCATTCCTATCAGACCTTGTTTCTGTCACATTCCAGGTCAATCTCCTGCCTTCCCCATTTTATTTCACACTCCTGACCATCATCAATGATTTCACCACCGAGTCCAACCCAAACATATAAAAAAAAAACAGTCTCAGCAAAAATCTGCTCGCATAAAGCCCACCAGGGGACTGGCATGTCGAGTGAACATAAACATATTTTCATTCATTACAGTCTGAGAAGGAACTTCTTTGAAACTGCAAGCAGCAAACAAGACCACGTGCACACGTAAAAATACTAAATGCATAGTAAAAATTAAAAAGAGACTTGTCAGTTGTTTGTGCACAGCTGGGAATCCAAGTACAACAGCTGATTAAACTGAGGGCTCAGATCTTATTCAATTGCCGATACCGAGTGTTAAAGGCAAATGAATATCGGCTGTGACCAAATTAAAAGTGATATAGTTTATGTTGAGCACCAAGAATGCTATAATGTTTTGGGATAGGTGACAGTATTGTTGCAGGTTCTGGCTTATACTACATGTATTCTTTGCGCTGAAGCAATCTACTGTTAGGGTTTTACTAACAGACGGTAGCTCGCAGCCATAACCTGGACCACCTGACTGTTTTGGTGCATTTTTTGAGTGAAATTATATAAATGTCCTGCAGACTGGCTCCTGCCGCCTCCAGCAACATGGCAGGATCACTTCTGCCTGCTGTGCCGCTGGGTGGCTTCCTCCACGCATCGGTACCAACGTTCCACCTTGGTGTTTTCCATCATGTCGTCAAAGGCCTGAAGACCTTCCATTACACGGAGGACACCGTACACAGCCTGTGGAAGGTAGAGAAGGCACACGGCGTGTAAGGATAGAGATGCATGGCCACTTTGCCAGTTACTGGTGTTTAAATCAAAGATTTAAAGGTCAGGTCACATTAGGGAGCGTGCACTGGTACAGTGCACCAACCACACAACGAAAGACATCAGGATCCCGGTTGGCGGCCCCCCAGGCCCAACACACAGTCCAGTCCCACCCTGCAGAAATTGTCGTCTATCTGCCGCAGAAAAGTGTTACACGTGCGACCCAGGCCTTGTCTCAGGTCTCTGGATAGCGTCCATGTCTCACAGTCGTACCACAAAACAGGGCGCAGTTCAACTCTAAAGACTTGGACATTCCTCCTCTTACAAAAAAGAAGAAAAAAAACATTACAGTCAAATCAGAGCCAAAGATTCCATACCAGGTCTGCAAGGTTGGGCTTCTCCCCGCCCATGAAAGGCCTTTTCTTGCCAATGGCTGACATCCAGTCATCCACAGCAGCGTAAAGGTCTTGTCGCACGTCATCCTGCAGATTGTGCCTGAGGACAGAATGAAGGCAGCACATCAGGAGTGAGTGACACACGGACAGAAAGAAGCCAGGCATAAGGAGACATATTTCAGGGCTCATACTAGCACTGAAAATATCCCTAAGGAGGCAAGTCAACTCGCGCCATATCAATGTGTGTCACAATAATGGTTTTAAAATAATTCATAATCTTTTTAGTGCTTTGGTCTTCAAGGTTCTTTGAATGAAGATGTGTGTGAAACATGCTTGTAGTTCATGTAATACACATGTATCCAAATAAAAATATTCATTTACTTAAATAGATTCTAGGGCTATCATTTGACCACCATGGCGACCATCTCCGCTGAAGTGTTCACTTTCAGCTAAAACCCACGAAGACCCACTAAGACCCGATTTTGAGCACAGCACCCACCGTCTCTTTAGCCTCTTCGAAATGAGAAACATGGCTGCCGCTCCCAAGTACTTGGCAAAAAAACCCTCAAAGTAGCTGAATTTTCCTTCATGCACTATGTAGTCAAAGGAGGCCAGGGCTTCACGTGGAGTACGGTACACATTGGGGGAAATCAGGTGCACAAGCCAGTCATCTGCCCACTGACGCCACTTCATCTCTTCCCTAGAGAGGAGGAAACATGGGAGAAGCTCAAAATCCAAGAAGTTTGAGCTTTATAACACAATAAAATGCTCCAAAGTGAGTTCTGAAAATGTTCTTCATTTCACAGACAGTAACTCAACCGAGATATTCTCCATTGTGACTGATCGCCAAAAACGATATCAACAATTTAACACTGGCTGCATAAACAATTACAGCTTTAGAAATGAAATAAATGCTGACATCTTACTTTCTGGAATCCTTCTCCAAGTACAGCTTTCCTGACTCTGCTTCAGTCAGCATCAGCCAGTACTTGTTACAGTACTCAGTCACTTCCTTGCTTTTTTCATTCTTGGACTTCAGCTCTGGGTAATAGGTGATGATTTCAGGGATTGTTTTCTCCCTGTGTGATGACAGAGGTTTCAACAAATAAGGCAAAATGAGAATCAAGATGAACTTGCAGCAGATTTTAAAAGCTAAGGCACAAATTTTACTAGAACATAGAAAAAAAGGCTTGAGTATAAACTAGAAGCGATTAGATGATAGATAGATAGATAGATAGATAGATAGATAGATAGATTCACTGATTGATTGATTCCTGGAGAGAAATTAAAGTTGTCATAGCAGCCAGGTGCATTTAAATTGCACTATAACAAATAAGATAATACAATATGATTACTGAATACAATAAAGTGAAATAAAATAAAAATGAAATGAATAAAATAATGAACATTATATTGCAAAACACTAGGTGCAAAGATGCAATTAGGATGTGCAACTAATTTGAGTGACAGGTTTGATATGATAAGATTACTCACATGCTGAACAAGTAAGTCTTCAAGGCACTTATTATTACAGAAGAGTCATTCAGCTGCAGGTGAATGGAGAGATGGGCAAATTATAAACTTTGACAACATTGTATTTTATACAGATTCAGTGTTATGACAATGAAGGTAAATGAAGTCTCTGTATAGAATTGGGTTCACCTGTGTCCCATCCACCATAAGAATGGGGACCTTTCTGTATTGCGACCATTTAATCTCTTGCCGCATAACAGGATTGACTTCCACGATTTCATAAGGAAGTCCATAGTAGTCAAGGAAGGCTCGAACTTTACTGCAGAATGGACAGGTCTTGTACTGATACAAAGTTAACTTAAGTTCCCTACGAGGAGCCTAAAATGAAGGAAAGATACACGAGGTTACGTACTGTATGTACATGCACAATAATGCATTGCTAAAGGAATATCGAGAATTCAACACAAACGAGAAATTGTTTATTAGTGCAACTGAATGCAAGTTAAAAGAAAATACCACGTCATAACTTGAGGAACACAATCAAGTAACAAACGAATGGGATCATTTCACCAGTCGCTTACATTACTGTCCTGCGCTGCCAGTTGCCGCTGAAATGACAGTTTGACAGTCTGGTACAATCCGAGTCCAGCACCTAAGAAAAAAGCGCACGGCAGGATCCTGCTGCCACACCGCAAAGGTGCAGCAGAAAAGATGCGGGACCGGAACCCCGCGTCGCCCGTCCCGTACAATCTGCTCGGACCTCGGAACTGCTGAACATGGACTGAAAAATTGCCGGTCCTGCGGGTCTGGCTTGAAACTGCACACCGGCTGATACGACCCAGCGCTCGCACACAGGAGGCTGCCATTGTCCCGCCTCTCGCAATGTCCTTGGAAACGTATGAAGACGAAAGCAGCGACCCCTCCTTAAACGAATCATTCGTGGTTGGATTTAAGGCCACTAAGCAGTGAGTACTGCCACCTAATGCACTGGGGTGTAAAAGAGCGTTGCTCGAGTGAGCGCAAATATTTTCAAGATATATTGCAATAATCGTATGAAGAGCTTACAGTCATACTTCTCTGGATGCACCCGATCTTAGACGTGCTAGGTCCTTAGATGGGAGTCTGCTTGGGAGTACCAGGCCCTGCAGGGGGATGCGGGCTGTGCGTGGATCCGCACCGTACCTTGCTGTGATATTATTAGAAAGTGGCAGGTTATCATCCCGTGGATGACTTCGCTGTTGGGAACTTAAGCAAGACGTATAACCCTCAGTTGCCCCTGGCACCGTCTAAACCTGGTTTCTTAAAAGTATATGTCGCTTTGGATAAATGCGTCTGCTCAATAAATGAAAATGTAAAAGCAGAAGTTTTACTAGCCTTAACATAACCGAGAATGAATTCTCTCCCATTTTGGTTTCAGATATGTAGCCCGGGAGTTCCGTGTTAATTAGGCTACTTTTATTGAAGTGAGGAATACTCATTAAAAGAACGTGGGCAAAAGTACATGTGGCAGTATACCACCGATAAGGTGCAATGGTTTTTCATATAGGAAGCTGTGCAGTGTTCTAATATTGTCATTTCTGCTGTTACCAAACATTCAATTCCTGCTGCTAATATGGATTTGAAGATAAACACTTTTGTATATACATTTCTACACACACACACATTCTTCTTCAGTTGGCTAGCATAAACTGGTCTAGGAGGTCAGCTCAGATGATTCCCTCAGCAGCCTTCACCGCATGCAGGAGGTCCTTACGCCACACAGGAAAGCAGCAGGAGATGGTTCTTTCAATGGTTCTGTGGTACAAGTTGATCAGGAGCTGCTGAGGTGAATGGGCCCCTTTCTATTTCCTGAGAAAGTACAGCCACTGTAGGGCCTTTACCACCAAGTGAGCGGTGTTAGACAACTGAAAATAAAATGAAATAATTACTTTGAATTCACAGATAATGATATTTTGTGGTTTTATTAGCACACAATAACCCAGATTCCTCTGCGCAGATGTTTGTTCCTTCATCATATGACCTCCTGTTTGTGCTCCAGCTGGTTGACATTTGTCATAAAAACAAGCATATAGCATTAAGGATCCGGGTTAGGGCACCGTGCTAATGACTTGCCAGTTCCAATCCTAGGGTCTGCAGAATGATTTCACTGTTAGGTCCCTGAGCAAAGCCAATAACCACTAATTGCTCAAGGCTCACTGTCTGACCTGCTTTCTCAATTGTATGTCACCTTGTGTAGAAGTATCTGCTCAATAAATGTAACCATTTAGGCCTACTACTTTTTTTTTGTCAAGGTCGTTCAGAATGTACAGGATCACAAACTGATAGCAGTACAGTTTTGCTGAGCACACTTTGCTGGATAAACACAAATGTTCTTTGGACAACATTGTTCTTTTAGACAGCAAACACACAGGAACAGGCTGGGAAACCTCAGGCTATTAGGATATGGGGCGGGACAACTTGGACACTGCACAAAAACACATGTGAAAATAGAGGAGCATTGTAAGAGGATGAGAAAAAGAAGTGAAAGTGAGTAAACGTGTTGGGGAATTCGGCAGTCGGAGTGGGGGTGTTGGAAGCCAAAACAAAGCACAGCATCCAAGTATATTAATTACAGTTTTTGGAATGAAGAAATAGTGAGTAAGTAGTGGGTGAGTGGCTCTCAAAAGTCTTCACGTTTTCTGGGTGCTTGTTGTCTTTTCTTCAGGCCAGTTGTTTCTCTCAATTGCTTTCACAACTTTTCATTTCTTTACCAATTCTTTAATACTTTCTTCATCTCTTGTTTATCTCGATCCTTATCTGGCACAATGTGCTGAGTTTTATTCTTTGCTGTGGAGAACAGGTCAGACATTTGCTAATGACGCCAATTATTTTATTTTTGCTAGTTTTCTATGCTGCTCAGATGAAAACTCATAATACCAGAAAAGTTAACTAAAGATCTGGAAAATAGGCAAAAATTATAGATACTACAATAGTTACATATTTGTTGATACCAAAATGGGTTACACGCTATATATTTCATTTATATGTGAATTATGTAATGATTTAAAGAAGAGAAAATTGTAATGATATCATATGGCTCTGTTTTGTAACATAAATGTGGAGAGGAAGGAATGCGCGGCCTCTTATCAGACACGACTGTTTCACCATCGGACTGTTTTTACCGCGACACAGTTTCTGCTCACCGACGAGGAAGTCAACATGTCCAGTTCATACAAAAGCAGGTGAGCTAGTGTTTTTAAACCGAGCTCCGGGTCGTATTTTCTACATGACAGTGTTCCGATAAATGCCGTTTTAGAAACGTTTACGGACAGTAGCGACGCGGTCGTTTGCGCGTCTTTTGGTTCCAGTTATTTGGCGCTGCTGTGCGGCTTAACGTGGTTCCCCTTAGGACGGTGCCGCTCGCCGCACTTCGCAACGCTTCGGGACTTTCACTCTGCAGCCTCTGCGTACAGTTTAGCATAAGCAAGAGATCGGGACGAGCTGTGTATTTCTAAATTTTGTCATCCGTATTTTTATCCAAAGCGACTCAGACACCAAGGTGATTTATTGTTCAGTACAAGTTCGGTTCCCTTTATCAAACACATTGTACCCGAACGGTCCCCGGGCTTCAATGCCAGCTCCGACTGTCCGGTCATCTTTATATCACATTCTCACCAGTATGAAGATCTCACCAGCTTCACCATTTAATGCAAAATTGCTGTTTTTTATTCCATTATATATATGGAATAAAATATATGAAAAATGGATGCCCTTTTATAGGTTACATTTATAGGGAATGGTTTAAACGATTGCAAAAATTGTTACTTTGAGGTATTCCACCAATTTGGTTCCGTGGCAGTAAGTTTCTTTCAATATCTCCTTATAAAAAGAATAAAAGTACCCAATATTCCAAATACACGTATATGACGCCAGCTTTAACCAGCTCAGGAAAATTAAGCGTCACACGAAAACTGTTTTCTTAGATCAGCTGTTTAAAAATACAACTGTACGGTGCACCTTTTAAAGAAAATTTATGATAAAGTGTTTGTGTTGAATGAAGCGCAGGGAATGGTTGTGTACCAGATTAATTGATCCGGTTGCTTGTCAGTAGCGTGATAGTGAGGCCAGTCGCTTTCCCCTTGAATAATGAATGTCTTTGTCCCCCCACTTGACATCTTAATCCTGTTGTATAGCGTGCTGACTGGCGTTCAGGGAAACCGATGCACTGCCGCCAGAATTTAATCAGAAACAGCAAAAGCCTGTTTTGTTCTTAAGTTTTAGTCTGTCCTGCACTTCTGCTGGTATGCAGTGTGTCGCTCTGGCGTTTCCTGTGTTGTTGACATACACTAATTACTTCAGCCAGTATGTATGCATTGAAAGGACACCCATAAATCATTTATGAAACCCCACTGAACGCATTTACATGTTCATGTATATCCAACCATCGATTAGTATGGGAGGGTGCAGCATTTTACAAATGTGCAAATGTTTTTAACAGTGTATTCTAAATATGAATGAAGGAGTAACACTTCTGATAAGTATCCTTTATCCATAACATTGGAGAAATTTTTCACTTATTTGTACTTTGTACCATGCTGTAACAAAATGTAAAAGTTTCTCTTTTTTTGAAGGATTCAAGAATTTAACACAGCCCTCAGCGAGGAGAAGATTAATTTGAAGGCGTTGCGTGAGCGGTGCTTTAGCGGTAAGTGAGTGTGGGGCTGGACCGCTGGCCTGTGCTGTGGTGTTTTATTAAAAGCTTCCACCGGCTGACATCTCTGCCTCCGCTTTCCAGGAATACCCTTTGAGGGCGGCATCCGCGCCTTGTGCTGGAAGGTGAGCCCCTTTCAGGAGCGTGACCCGCTTGTGCTTTGGACAAGGCCATATTTGAAAGTGACAGTGATGGTGGCAATTATGTCCTAAACTGAAAGACAGGCTTCAGTCAGACAGTCCCTGCTGTTTGGTTATGTCATACTAAGCATTCCACCTGCTTAGAACTGGTACTGTCTCTCCTGTTCAAGCATTTAATGTTTTATGAAATCCTTTATTGTTCTTTGTTTTATTGCTTTTTTTTTAATATTTTGCATACTTGCGCAACCTTCAAGTGAGCTGAACAGCACATTACATCCATATGTGCTGTCATGGAGTCAGCTGAGCATTAGTGCAGCTAAGCTGAGCTTCCAGTGAATGCCCAGGTACCAGTGTAAGCAGTGTTAGAGTAGGAGCTGCAAAATATCATCCAGACAAAGCAAGAATTCAGCAGTATTCAGCAGAAGTGCAGCATAACATTTAGCGGATGTGAGGAGTCATCAGGCTAGTGGAGGAGTTCATGGAGCAGATGAGTGTTGAGCTGCCATAGGAGGTGGAGAAGGAATCTGACTATCAGACATAGATGTAAACGGTGCAAAACTGCTCTCAATGTGAAAGTCACTGGGTAACAGGGGTCAGCGATTACAAACTTATTCCATTAACCTAATGCAGCTGGTTTGTGCCATTTTTTGATCCATACAGTTGTGGAGATGAGTACTAGGCCACTGTCTGCTGTTTTTTATGTGGGTGACCAGTGCCGTTCATACATCACTTAAGTGACTGAACTGTCAAATATAATTGCAATTAATTGTTTGTATGGACAAATCCTGCTAGCAGTTAAGTACTTCAGAATTCAGCTACTATTTAAGAGACAGCTCTGAAATACCTTTCATCTCTATACTCTTCCTGAAAATTCCTTTAAATAAAATAATGAAATGAGATCAAACTGAAGTCAGAATTTACATTTAGTTTATTTAGTAGAGACTTTAGTCCAAAGTAACACAATTTTCTGTGAAGACCGATCAGCCAGACGATTAATTTTGGCCTTGATATGAAACCCAAGGATATCTGTGGACAGGTGTAAACAGGCTTTACCCATAAGCAGAGATATCCATCTTATTTTAACGGCTTTATGTCATCGCTGTCAGATTCTGCTGAACTACCTTCCCCTGGAGAGGGAATTATGGGATTCCTTTCTGAAGAAGCAGAGGTGAGCAGCATCTCCTTGCCACGTGCCCTTCTTATCCGAGTCGCTTAACTGGGAACCTGAAATAAACCATTTATCCCAGCCAGGGTCCCCAGTTCCCGGGAGGAAGTTGATGATTTCCCTGGCTGGTCTGAAAAGAGCGGGTGGTGTAGAGTTTTAGTGTTAGCAGCTAGCAGTGCAATATGTTAGCGTTAGGAGCCAGGAGTACGGTCTGTTAGCGTTAGCATCTGGGGTTGCGGAGAGTTTGGGTTAGCAGCTCAGGGTTAACATTAGCAGCTCAGGGTATAGTCTTTTAGCGTTAGCAGCTGGCGGTACTGTCTGTTAGTGTTAGCAGCTGGGGTACATTGTGTTACGCTTAGTAGCTGGGGGTGCAGCGTGTTTGGGTCAGCAGTTGTGGGGGTTCAGTGTTTTAGCATTAGCCTACTGTGTGACTGTTTCAAATTCCAGGAGAAACAGTAAAACAAAACAAAAATGCAGCATAAACGCACACCCAAAGCTGTGTGTGCATCTCTGCTGAGTTTCACCAGCTGAAAGTAACACAGTTCCAGGCAGCCACTGAAACTAAACTCTCCTTGCTGAATTCAAGACCCGGGGGCACGGGTATGATTTTCTACATGCGTGTCTGCTGTTCCCAGTGGAGACATCCTGCACAGGGAGTCATTGGACCAGACATCTCTGTGGTTCCCAGGTGTTTGTAGTGCTTTAAGACCCGTAAGCGTTTACGTCAGCATTGACCTTATGCGCCTCCCCATGAAGGTGCTGCACCGGCTGTGGGGGGGGGGGGGGGGGGGGGGGGGGGGGGGGGGGGGGGGGGGGGGGGGGGGGGGGGGGGGGGGGGGGGGG
>JABFEB020000040.1:3958776-3984292 GCA_019775895.2 Stomatorhinus ivindoensis
GCGGTGGGGGGTGTTCCTTTAAGCCCTGTTTGTAGGTTTTAATTAGAGCAGTGAGAATCCAGGCTCCATGTAATGCTACAAGCCTGGAGGAGTGTCCATGTGAGTGTGAGATACTTCATATCTTGCTTCTCCAGCTTCCAATTGAAGTGCCGCATTCCAGGCACTGCACCCACAAACTACATCCCTGCACATGCCCTCGACTCCCGGGTGCAGCCACATAAACATCAGCCGTTGCGGCACAGCAGTGACGCTAAGCTCCCTGTACAGAGCTGCCCCCTCCGAAAGATGGGGTTTTCACCTTCAATTCCAGGCGTCGGTTTCTGTGCCACTTAAATGGAAAGTGAGTAATTCTTTCCTGCCATCTGTAGTTTTAGGTGTGTATGGCAGGTAGTTTACACCCCAAGACGGTTACTGCATTCTGACTCAGCAAATTACACGGGAAAACCCTGCGGCTAATGGAAGTAAAGCAAACAGATCCTGTCTTGCTGAACGGGTTATGCTTGTCCCAGTCTGCCGGGCAGTTCAAATAGACACTTTGCTGGAAGTTTAGCAGACGTCAGGTTCTGAGGGCTCTTCCTGCAGCTCTCGTGGGACTTCGTATTCCGCGCTCTTCGCCTGACAGCACCAATGGCACAGACGTGTTTTCTGAACCGCTTCAAATCGTGTGTGAACGTGGTTGACGTTACACCCATTTGTGCCTCAGAGATACGACATACAGTCAGGGATCAGTCTTGTTGGCTGCTCGTCTTTGCTGAGGTGTATTTGTGGTATTTCCCTGGTCTCTATGGAAACCCAGGGTAAGCCGTCTCCGGGTCCGGCGGCTGGTTTACTCAGGGTCCTTTTTGCTTTGGGTCTTGTTGCCATGGTGACACCTCAGCCTGTCCCAGCTCAGGCTGCTGGGGGTGATAATGTAGCTTGAGAAGCAGATTTTTGCAGTTTTGTGCTAGTCTGTTTCCTTTTGTTAGCTACACGCGTGTTTCTACCAGCGCTATTACCATTAATGAAAAACGAAGACTATAACAAAACATTTTTGTAAACAAATAAACTACACTGTAGTTTTTATTTGCTTATAACACGTGTCAAACTTTCCGTTGCCATTTCTGTTATTTGTCTTTAATGGCCATTAATAAAGTGCACTGTTTATTCATGTAGTAGTCTCTGAAGATCAGACACAGAAAATAGCCCTACAACTTTCAGTCTGTCGCTAGAAATAAAATAACTAAAACTGAAACTAAAACGTAAAAACTATGGAAATGTAGCTGGAAAATATGAGCTAATAAAAGCACAGTGAAAATGGACTAAATTTAAATTGAATTTCAGATGAAAATTGAACACATACAAAAACAAAAACTAAATAAAAACTCAACTATAATAACACTAGTTGCTACATATATGTGTGTGTGTGTGTCTGCGTGCCTCTTACTAACAACAAGCAAGCTGAAAGCCAAAGAGTCTATTCAAAAAGCCTCAAATGACATTTTTTTAAGTGACCGCTCCGCAGGCAAGTTGGGCATCCGCCTGTCACCACCCGACCATAATCCCTGCCGAAACAAGGAGCTCCCCTTGTCGCCATAGCAATGATTAACATGAGTAAGTGCCGTGTCATAAGAGATCGGATCGTATTTCACCATGGCGAGTCCGACGTGGTGTAATTCAGCAGCTGCTGAAATGCTGTTATTTTGAGCTGAAATGGAAAAGTCTCTCTTCCTTCCTGCCTGTGGTTTTACTCAAAGTAGAATAAAGTTGTTTCCTTTATTGCTTACAGAGTAAGTGATAGTCACTGTGGAGATAAACATTTCATCCTTTGGTGCAGCTAGATGTCTGTCAGATGTCTGTCCCCTGTAAGGGACTTGCGTCTCCCTAAGGACCAGTCGGATTCTCTCTAGAGGGTGCATTTAATTTTGAATAACTCTTTTGTCTAGCATGTGATCCGGCCTTGGGAAACAGTGGGAGATTGCAAAGTGCAGGAAATCTGTCCTTGCTGGAACACCTCTGCTGATACTCCTACAGTATTACATCCACCGCCACCCCCCCCCTCCCCTTCCCTTACCAGCACACGCACTCCCAGGGTCAACGTGACACTGCGGCAGTCCATCGCACAACAAGAACCGCCCCCCCCCATTTCAGGGTGACCTATCAGAGAGCATACAGGGCAGGCAGCATCTCCTGATTGGCTGAGAACCGGGGGCCGAGTCACGCAAAGCTTGGCCGTGAGTGCCTCCAGACAAGGCCGATGAGAGGTGGGGGTGGCCCTGGGGGTAAAAATGCAGCATGTGTCTCCTTTCAGCTTGAATTATTTTTCACCCCCCCCCCCCCCCCCCGGCCAAACTTCTTTTTACCACAACACAGCACATTATTCAAAACAAAGGCGGAGAGACCTCACATTTTCGATTTACCACTCAGGGGCATCAGGGACGGGGGGAGGTGATCTGTGTGCTTTTGCTGTGACCCCCTTAGATCCAGCTGCCCGTTTATCTGGCTTTGGAACTGAGGCCAATATAGACATGAGTCGGATTCTGCCTGCACGGGGTCTTGCTTTGTGCTGCACTGGCCTTGTGCTTTTTTTTTCTTTTTTATTTCACTCCTCTGGCTGTTTTTGGGTTTGTTCCGGACAACAAAATCAGGAGGGTGTCTGTGATTTGGGGGGGGGGGTGAATTCTCAGCATTCTCTCAGCAGTCTAATTCCAGTATTTCGCTTCCTAGCGTTTATCCAAAGCAGCTTGTGCCATTACCCATGATGGATAATGTGCCTCACTCAACGGTCCAACAGCAGAGCCCGGTCCTGCACGCGAGCCGGCAGTCTTTAAGGTCCCAAGTCCACGTCGCTCACCGCCCATCTCTCTGTGGCAGAACTCCACCCAGGAGATCGGGGAGGAAGCAGAGGTTGGGGCCATCTACAGCATCACCCTGCGGAAGGTGCGGCTGCACCAAACAGCCAGCAAGGGGCAACGTTGGCTGGGCGTGGAGACGGACGCAGCGCTCAGCCTGTATGAGACGTGTAAGGTGCGCACAATTAAGGCGGGCACGCTGAACAAGCTGGTGGAGTACATGGTGTCCGCCTTCCGAGGGAACGACTCCACCTATGTTACCATCTTCCTCTGCACCTACCGCTCCTTCGCTTCCACCAAGCAGGTGCTGGACCTGCTGCTGGACAGGTACGGAGCGATCGTGGATCCGTGGTCTCCTTAGAGGGCCCCCATCTGCCTCCTTTAAAGCCAAAACTTGATTTTCTTGTGGGCTTCCCTTTAAAACATTTGCCTCTAACCTGTAAGACTGTTGTTGTATCTCAAGCAAAGCATTCTGGGATAGGGCTGTTCATTAAAATGCCATTTTGCTTTTCTGTCTTGCAGACACGCCAAGCTGCAGCAGACTGGGGCAGAAGGGACACGGTTGGCACAGGACGACCGAACTGAGAGGAAGAAGTAAGTTTTTTGGGAGGAAAATAGGGCACTGAGCTGTGGGTGTCCTCTGTCAGCACAGGGTCTCCACCTGTCCTCCATGCTTAACATTGTGTCATGTCCCCCTCCATCCCCACCCCTTGCAGTGCCATCTCGTCCATCCTAGGTGCCTGGCTGGATCAGTATTCTGAAGACTTCTGGAATCCTCCGGAGCACAGCTGCCTGCAGCGCCTGGTCCCGTTCGTGAAGCTGCACTTCCCTGGCTCGGACCTGGAGCGAAGGGCATGTGGCCTTCTGGCCCAGTACCGCCAGAGCCAGCACCTGGAGCCCCGCCTGGAGGGTAAGCAAAGACCAGCATGGGGCGGCTGGGGCGTGGAGCAGACGGGAGAGCATATCCCATAATGCACCATACCCATCCCCCTCAGGACCTGAGCATGTCAGCTGCCCCTTCGCCATGCTGGAGGAGAGCGGTTTTGAGGACGAGCGGCCCGACTTCCTGACCTTTGACCCGGTACTGGTGGCGGAGCAGTTTACACTCATGGACGCGGTGAGGGATGCAGGCGTCAGCGAAGCAGTGCCCCATACTGTTCGCCTTGGCATCTAGCCCATTCTCCAACCTGGGTGATGATAGGGCTGTGAGATGGACCTTCCTAGCATAAGAGAATATTTATTAATATTATTATTATTATTATTATTATTATTATTAACAGAATTAACACAACCCTACACCATCACCCAGTTCTTCATCTTTTACAGCAGTTTCCCAACCCATTCCTTGGGGACACACAGAAGGTCCACGTTTTTGCTCCCGGGAGCTGAGAAGGAGCAGAAACATGAACTGTCTGTGAATCCGCAAGGACCAGATTGGGAAACACTGTTCTAGAACGTTCCAAGCGCTTCCCTCTTTATCTTCTCGGTGAATGACCATGGCCCCTACACTCCCATCCTTTTCATTGAGCTCCATCACCTCATGTCTAACCTACTCTGAATTCCTTCCCTTCTCCTACCCCTACCTGATCCCCCACCCCAGGAGCTCTTTAAGAAGGTGGTCCCCTATCACTGTTTGGGGAGCATCTGGTCCCAACGGGACAAGAAGGGCAAGGAGCATGTGGCCCCCAGTGTCCGGGCCACCGTGTCACAGTTCAACTGTGTCACCAACTGCGTCATCGCCTCGTGCCTGGGGTGTCGTTCACTGAAGCCAGCACAGCGCGCCAGGCTGGTAGAGCGCTGGATTGAGGTGGCTAGGGTAAGGTGCCATTTCGGGGTGCAGGGGGGGTGCTTGAGGTGTATCTGGATAATTGACCCCCCCCCCCCCCCCACTTTGGTGTTCATAGGAGTGTCGTATACTGAAGAATTTCTCCTCCCTGCGAGCCATCCTCTCCGCCCTGCAGTGCAACTCCATTCACCGGCTGAAACGTACCTGGGATGAGGTGTCCAGGTGAGGGGGGGGTTCCATGTCACTTGTGCATGTCTCCATGTGTGATAGGGGGCGTTGGAGCTCAGTGCCACACCGTTTTCCTTGCTAACTTGTTCTTTCCCTGGTTGATTCCCCCGTACAGGGAGAGCATTCGCATCTTCAGTGAGCTCTCAGAGATTTTCTCTGATGAGAACAACCACTCGCTCAGCCGGGAGCTGCTGATCAAGGTGAGTGTGACCCACCCGTCACTCTGACACCTGCCCTGTGCCCCTCACCCTGACGCCCACCCCTCACCCTGACGCCCGCCCAGGAACTCAGGTGGGTTCCGGCTGCACTAAAGGTTGCTTCCCTTACAGATCATTTGCATGAGGCTCTGTTTGTTAATCCATTTGTGTATGTTGATTTATAAGTGAACCGTCTGCTGGGTAAATAAATAAATGCAAACATATTTTCCATTTCAACATAATCATCGATTTCATTCCCCATAACATTGACTCACCTGCTTACCCGCTTATGCAAACTGCTTAGTCATAAAGGCTAGGAGTGATTTCCCGTTAACGGCCAGCAGGCTCACCCCACTCTTCATTAACCCAGAAGCCATCCGAGTTCTCCCAGTAACAGAAAACAGAAAACCCTTCCGCATTCTCCTAGTAGTGCAGGCAGGATCTGGTTATATACCAGAAATCACTTGGTAAAAGACGTGAATCCTTACATGGGCGATGATGTCATGCTGCTTGTGGTGGGATTATGGGTGCTGTGGTGATTCTGGGTAGAGCTGCTGGGCCATTAGCGCGTGGTGCGAGTGACGCAGCGCCCTACGTGCCCAGACGGGGGGCCCAGCCCTGCATTCTCTGGATTCCTTCCAGTGCTCAGGGCATGTCTCCATGCTGAGTGCTTCTAGAATGTGTGTGAAAGGGGGAGGGAGGGGTGGAGGGAATCCCTGATGACGTCGCAGGCGGCTTGGCCGGGATTGATAAGGGCCGCACCCTGATGACACGCAAGAACGTGCCTGTGAGGGATGCCCCAGGACAGCACCCTCCACCCCCAGTACATTATCTCCCCAGGACATGGCTGTTATCTTGCTGCACCACATGCACAGCTATATTACAGTTCCTGGCCTGCCTGTTCCAGCTTAATTGGACTTCATCTTGTACAGGCTGAGTGTGAAACATAATGCTTCCCAGTACTGGGCAGCATCTCACAGAGGCAGGAAGAATATTCTCTGCTCTTCTTTGTGTGTGACATTCATGACCTGCTGGGAAGGGGCCTGCATTCATCTCTGGCTGGGATCCCCACGGGGGTGTCGCTGCTGTGCTTTGCCCTCAGGAGGTTCTGCTCCACTTAAAAAGCCCAGCTGAACTACATGAGGGCTTTAGGCCAAAGTGCCAGCCAATTGTCTGAAGCACGATGCGGACATGACCTCACCCCCGGTGTCTTTGGTCCCTACAGGAGGGAACCTCGAAGTTCGCCACCTTGGAGGTGAATCCCAAACGAGCACAGAAGAGGCATCAGCAGCAGAGGGAGCTGGTGAGACTCCGGGGGCACTGGGGGGCCGGATAACAGCTGCGGTGAACTTGGTCTTCACCCCCCAGATTGTCATTGTGCCGCTGAGACTGACTAGTTCTCTGCCGCTATATGTGGCTGCACTTCCATCCTCAGGGTAAATTCTCATATTCCTACTACGCCCTTCACTCCTTGAAACTTGAATCAAACCTTCCTGATGAACCACAGACCAGAGATTCCCATCAAATTGGCAAATAATAAAGGGCTTTAAGAAAGAAGGATTTAGATTAACGATCTGGAGTAACAAATTGCTTAAATAGTTTGCCCCTAGCACCCACTAGTGGTTGCAATATAGAAATTAAAAATGGTTTACGCTGCAACTGCTTCATCACATACCTAATCAGAGGACTTGGGTTTGAACAGCTGACGCAAAAGTTACCCTAAAATCCTGCATACATGCCTTCCCTTGGTGGATAAGCTTGGCCACACCTGGTTTAAAGCAAGTTCTCTGCTACTGTTATTTCAGAAAATGGGCTGATTATGTAATTCACGCAGGGTGTACGACAGTCTTCCCTTGCAGTATAAGACTTGGTTTTCTGACCTTATTTCTGGTGAGCCGTGTCTGTGCTCATTTCCTATCTTATTATTGGGAATTCTTGTTCATCTTACTCATTGTTTTGTCGTTTCCTTGACGACACAGTTCAGTTCGATGGCAGAATCTGGCCTTCATAAAACCGCCTGTTAGTCAGCCTTGAGGTTGGCTGAATTGCCAGTGAGGGGCATGTGAGTTTATGCACAGTCTTTAGGCTGGAGCTCCAGCGAGCTGGATCCAGCATGTGAAGAATATTCAGATGACCGGGTTTGGCGTTACATCCTTTTTGCTTCCAATTCCCAGGGTGTCATGCAGGGCACCATCCCCTACCTGGGCACCTTCCTCACCGACCTGGTCATGATGGACACAGCCATGAAAGATTACGTGGAGGTACGTCTGGCCTCTCTCAGTCTCAGCAGTGACCCCCACCCTCGTCGGACCTCTGAGCTGATGATCTTACCGCTTCTACTCCTGTATAAATGTATAATTGCCACAATAATCATACACAGTAATTATACATAATAAATGTAAATTTATAATTATAGCAATAATTATACAGGATAATTATACACAATAACTGTTAATTTATAATTGACTCCTACCCTCTCTCAAGTAGCTGGATAAATGGGCAAATTTACTTTCTTTTCTTGTTTAGACTGATTAATTCTAGATCACTGCAGTGTGACGGACTATTTATGCACTCACTCCCTCTCTCTCTTCTCCACACTCTTTATCTCTTTGTAGGGTGAGCTGATCAACTTTGACAAGAGAAGAAAGGTAAGTCTTCCTTTCGATTTCAGCCCTGAAATGCTGGGAACTAGATCACTGGAGAATGGTCCGCCCTCTGACCCCTGACCTCTGACCCTTGTGTGTATAGGAGTTTGAGGTGATTGCGCAGATCAAGCTGCTTCAACTGGCCTGTAACAACTACAGCTTCACTCGGGATGTGCGCTTCAGGGAGTGGTTCTTTAGCTTGGGGAAACTCACTGAGGCAGAAAGGTGAGCTGGACTCAATATGTCTGCTAAACACTCAATGTATCTGACTCCCGGCTTTTCTGAGAGCTCGCTTTCAAAGCAATGACATTCTGACCAGTCGTAATAACAGACGTCTCGTGGGAAACAGACCAAGAGAGTCCCCTCGTAAACAAAGCTGAATTGTACATTGGTTGCTATGATAACAAGGCAAGCAAAAAGGTACCACGTGAATGAACTTAACCCCTGACCTTTGATCTCTGACCCTGGGCCTCCGTCTCCAGCTACAGCCAGTCGTGTGAAATTGAGCCACTGTCAGAGTCAGCCAGCAACACGCTGAAAGCCAAGAAGAACATCAGCATCATGAAGCGCTGGAGCGAGTGAGTCCCACGACCCTGCACGTGTCATTTGTTCAGGCCCCTGGGCTTCCCTCAGCTGAAAGCCCCCAGGCCATCCTTGGGGGTGATGCTCTGAGACAGTAGTTAAGCTTTTACCTAAACAGTATTCCGTTGATCTGGCAGAGGCTCTTTCTAAAAAGTTTAGGCTTTAAAAGGCTTTAAAGCTAAGAAATCCAACATCTCACTCAAATCAAAGGGCATTAATATAAAGCTGACTGACCCTTAGTTGCTATAACAGCCTGTACTCCTCTGGAAAGGCTTTCCATTAGATGCTGGAACATTGCTGGTGGGATTTGCTGTCCTTCAGGCTGGGTATTGATGCTGGGTGATCAGGTCCCTTTCTGTGACTCTTTGTGGCCCCCTCCTCACAGCTGGACTTGCCCAGATGTTTCTACTTCATAATCACTTCACTTGATCAGGGCAGCTTTAGGAGGACAGAAATGAGGAGAACTGACTTGTTAGAAAGGTGTCCGATGGTGTGCAATGGTGTCCAGTGGTGTCCAGTGACCTGTAATTACCACAGGTGTCCCGATACTTTAGTCCATATAGTGCATGTTGTAATGTGCTACTCTGTTCTATCTGGCAGTCGTCAGTCAGTCTTCGGAGACAGCAGCTGCGGAAGCCCCCACTCCAAGTCGTTTGAACAGTTGCGTTACTCGCCCTACGTGAGCGGTCCGGGGAGCGGTCCGGGGGACGGGGCCGACTCCCTCAGCGTCACCTCGGGCGGCTCCAGCAGCTCTGACACAGAGGACGTCAGCGTCAGCTTCATCTCTGACTCCCCTGATGGCCACGAGAAGAAGGTAAAGGCGGCCGTGATGTTTACCACCCATCAAACCACAATACAATGCAGTTTTTCTGAATTTCTAAAACACTAAACCCCATTCTTGGGACAAAACTATCAATTTCCAAAACTAATCAATCACTGATTCAGCAAAACTTTAAACAGTGTTCAGTTAGTTAGACATGATTTGTAGATCTGTCTCACCCTGTTTTGTAAAACTCTAAATACAGTCTCATTCACCAAACCACATTTTGCACCACGTTGAACTTCAATGCCACACTATTTAAGTTAAGCACAACCAGCACACAGTAGTCAGCATTTAGACACATTTACTCAAAACTGTTCATATATTTAAAAAAGAGTAGAAGCCAAAGAGTGTTTTAGAAATAGAATTTGTGCTAGATGAGAATGCAAGTGCTGCCACAGGTGAGTCGAATTTCGATGTCAAGGTGTGGATGGAGCACGGTTGAAGATTCTTCCCCCGTTGTCTAGAAACGGAGAGAATTTCCGGTGATGCCGACAAAATTCCCTGTCCTGAGACATAACAATGTGGCAGAATGAATATTCTTGCTTGA
This sequence comes from Stomatorhinus ivindoensis, assembly GCA_019775895.2. Taxonomy (NCBI): domain Eukaryota; kingdom Metazoa; phylum Chordata; class Actinopteri; order Osteoglossiformes; family Mormyridae; genus Stomatorhinus; species Stomatorhinus ivindoensis. The sequence goes on from JABFEB020000040.1 coordinate 3,968,413, forward strand.
CTTTGGCTTGGCAGTTGTATAACATTTTACTTAGTGTTCCTTTAATTTGGTTTACACTTTTGCTAAACATTTTTTTTTTCAGAATTTTACTTTACAGTTTTGTAACAACATGCAAAAGACCATATCCATGATAAACATGTTTCTCTACATGCCAGAGACAGTTTTGACTGGTAGTGTTTTTAGTTTTTGCTGCAGTGTTTATGCATTCACTGGCTTAATACGTGATCTGTTTGCAGAATTTGGTTGTGAGCAAAGATCAAAGAAAAAAATGTGGTAGTTTTAAGTAAATTGTTTGATTTTGCAAAAGGGGTAAAAACAGATTTTGTGAACGTGTTTTGAAACTTGAGTTTTGTGTTTAGTGTTTTTGAGAATAGGATGGAAATAAACCCGTTCCTTATATACAAGATGCTGAAGCAGCATGTTGTGCTAACCAGCTAAATAGCTATGATCTTCTTACACTAATTGCTAGCTTTTTATTTAGTATTTGAAACATCTAGGTAAGGGAAGCTTATCCACTCCCAGCAGACAGACGTTGAACCACGTTGTTGACGTCTGGGCTGGTCTTTCTCTCTCCTTGCTCGGTGGCGTCACCTGCTGGCCAGCTGTGGGAGTGCACCTCACTATCCTCATTAGACACTTCGGGCATGGGCTCCAGCTCGGCCTCCAGCAGCACGTCCTCGTCCTCAGTGTCGTCCACGCCAGTGGCTGCCTCCCGCTCCCACAAGCGCTCCGTGTCGGGCGTGTCCAGCTACTCCTCGCTTTCGCTGCCACTCTACAATCAGCAGACGGACGACTGCTGCATCGTGCGCGTCAGCCTGGACCTGGACAACGGCAACATGTACAAGAGCATCCTGGTAAGTGCTGAACTCTGACCTCCACGTCATCATTTTAACAACTTCCTGTGAGAAGATCTGGGTGATTAAATTCAAGTCAGGTCAAGTTGGTGGGCAGAACCGTGTGACTTGGGAAATCTGGCATTGTGCTGGGCTCTTATTAAGGAATTCTGTTATTTCTAGAGAACCATGCACTGCTGATTAAGAACATTGCACAAGTGTTTGACTCTGACATGTAGCAATTCCTGTCATTGATGCCAAGATATAAAAAAAAAACAATCAGACACTAATATAAAGAAGCACACCAAGACAAACCAGCCTCCTGAGAGGGTTCAGAATGTTTCTGGTTGTGTCGTAGGTGACCAGCCAGGACAAGACCCCAGCAGTGATCCGGAAGGCCATGGTCAAGCACAACTTGGATCGCGAGGCGCCGGAGGACTATGAGTTGCTGCAGAAGATCTCAGATGAAAAAGGTGTGCGTCGCACATTCATAAAACCGGCTTTTTTCATCCTTGATTTTGTTTTTAATCCCAGGCTGTTGTTCCGCTTATTCACAGCATTAAACTGTGTTGTTGATGCCTGCGTTCTCCCTCTCTGTCTCACAGAGCTGAAGATCCCAGACAACGCCAATGTATTCTATGCCATGAACTCCTCAGCCAACTACGATTTTGTCCTGAGGAAACGTGGTCCCCCCAAGCCAGCGAGGCACAAGAGCGTGTCTAGCTCCACATTACCACGCATGAAGCACCGGGGCCTCAAGATAGCTAAGGGCTTATTCTAAAGTCCCCCTCTGCCCCCAGACCCATCTCCTACATCCCGCCGCTAACGACTCCAACCCGGGATGAGACACAGAACCGGCCACTGCTGAGAGGCGGACTCATGTCTGACTTTGACAGGCAGAGGAGCGGAACGGTTAGGTAACTCCGTTTCTGGTTCTGTTCCCGGCATGGGATCCAAGGTAAAAGGAGTAGTGGAATTCGATTAGAGGTGCCACGGCATGGCACCCTACCCTGGTGAGAAACTGATTTTCACATGAAAAGAAGCCGTGATGAGGTCTTAACACTAAAAACTGAATCAAAATTGTGAATCTGGCCTCTGTCTAGGGCTTGGGTTTTGCTCGGTCCGATGATGGAGAAAGCGTGTGACCTGCTGGGTGTGACGCCCCCTGGTGGCGCCTTTAAGTGAACTTACAGACCTGAACACTTTCACCATAGTGTTTCCAGATACTGTGGAAGGGTGTCTCTTCCTGCAGCCTTTGTGGAACACAGGAACCAAACATGTTGGAAACATGAAAAGGGGCAAGAGAACACCAAACCAAGACCGAACCGATCAGCTGTGCTTGAACTGAGCCCCTGTGATGTCTAATTGCTGACACGTTGTTATGGTAACAGTGTTATTTTGTGATGTTTCTGCTCACGCTGCTCACCTGCGAACAAACAGCACGTCCAGCTTCTGGGTGCATGTCTTCAAATAAGGGGGGGGGGGGGGATTCAAAAACAGAGAGACCTTCCCCATCTCGCACATGGCCATGAAAAGTGCATCAAACATCTTTTATTTAGCAGTGTAGTTTGCATTGGCTGCAGCCTGGGAAAAAAGGCTGAAATCAAGCCGAATTCTGTGTTTTACCCACATTCGCAGTCACAAGTGCTGGGTGAGTAAGTCAGATAGCAGTATTTGGTCCACATTTGGAAGGTTTTGCTGGACGCTGGCCTCAGGTTTGCTCACAGCCCCGGCAAGCTGGAGAGGGGCATAGAAATTGACTCTTTTTTTTTCTTCAGAAATGTGACTGCCCTTTAATTTCACCACCTGGTTTACAAATGTTTCAGCCAATCACCATGCAGCAGAGCCAGATTTTGTGGATCTGCTGAATATTTTTTGCATATTGAGTATGGAAGAACCCAGTGCCATGTTTCTGTCACTAAGAATTAGAAGCTAAAATTTTCTATTTTTTCAGTACAAAATCACAGGAAGCCTTGAGCCAAAGCTCAGGGTACAAGGCAGGGGAAGGAGCTTCCAAATGCCCTTAGTGTGTGAGTGTGCAGGGGACAGGCGTCCCGTCCAGGGTGGCCCCTGCTTTGTGCTCCGTGGTATGGGCTTCAGCCTCCCCCATGAACCTGAATTGGGTTAGGGGCTAGAATTAAGGATGAATTTTCTATTTTTTGTATTTTTATAATGAATAATTTCACAGAATGTCTTCCCCTTTTCATGCCCTGGCTTGTATTTATTGACTGTATATAGCATTGTCGTGTAGTGTTGTATATGTTTCATTTCCATTGTAATTGTACATAAATGTATATACATGTACATACATATATAGATTATATATATAAATATATATATATATAAACACTAAGTTTCTAACATTGTGGGTTCACCCATCTCCTGATTGCTCTTGCCTTTGGAATACTTATGGCCAGACTTTTTTTAATACAGGAGTGATTGCTAATCATTTCCCGCTAAGTGCAATTTGTAATGTTGAAGATAAACCTGTGTAATAAATACCATATTATTAAGAGGTGTGAACAATTGTCTTGATTTATGGCACCTATGAGTCCCCCCCCCCACAGACTCAGAAAGGGACGGATGGCTGTGCTGGGGGAATTCCCCCCTGTGACTTTATTGGTATAATCCTTCTGTCAGGGTCCAGGGGAATCACCACTAGCCGTATTCTTGTCCTGCATGTCATGTATCAAGTTCTTACCTAATAAATTACATCGGTTCAACTTCTTGTTGAAGCGAATATCTAATGAGCCAGTCATATGTCAGTGGCACAATGTATAAAATCATGTGGATAGAGGTCAGGAGCTTCAGTTAATGTTCAGATCAAACACCAGAATGGGGAAGGAAGGAGATTCAAGTTAGTTTGAATGTGGCATGGTTATTAGTGCCAGATGGACTGGTTTGAGAATTTCAGAAACTGCTGATCTAGGATTTTCATGCACAACCATCACTAAGGTTTACAGAGAATGGACTGAAAAGGAAAAACATCCAGTGAGCAGCGGTTCTCTGAGCAAAAATGCTGATGGCAGAGGTCAGAAAAGAATGGCAAGACTGGTTCAATCTGATAAAAATGAAACAGTAACTCAAATAACCACTCATTATATCCAAGGTATGCAGAAGAGAATCTCTGAATGTACATGTTGAACCTTGAAGCAGACGGGCTATAGCAGCAGAAGATCACACTCCTGTATGACTCCTGTCAGCTAAGAACAGGAAACTGAGGCTACAATAGGCATGAACTCACCAAAGCTGGACAAAGGAACACTGGAAAAACGTCAGATGAGACTCAATTTCTACTGCAACAATCAGATGGTAGGGTCAGGATTAGGCATAAACAACAAGAAAGCGTGGATTCAGCAATTCAGGCTGCTGCTGGTGGTGCGATGGTGTGTGTGATATTTATTGTCACTCCTTGGGCCCCTTAGTACCAGTCGAGCATCGTTTAAATGGGAGCCATCACAGAATAATCAGTGCACTAAACCCATCTGCTGACATGTAACTAACAGACATTCAGGCCATTCTGGAGGATTAGTAAATTTACTTTTTTATTTATTTACCAGACACTTTCATCAAAATGTACATTACATAAGATGATGGTGATGATGTCACTCCTTTGCATAGCAGCAAGAATGTTGAGTGAAATAATAATGATACTTGGCTACCCATATAAGGACATCACATCTAGCTCTCCTCTGACACATTTTTACAGAGCCCCTGTAGCAATTTTGGGGTTTAAGGACCTTGCTAAAGCATCCAGTAGTGATACAAATACCCTGCAATTTACAGGATTTGGAGCAATGACCTTCAAGCACAGACAACTAACCCACACACTTGCTTGATGAGCACACAGGTACCGGCAGGTTAGGCGGAACGCGGTTGCGGAAGCAAAAACCTGGGTATGGAAGTTTGGTGGGACCATGGAAAGTGATTTTCGGTCGGCCTCAAAAAGGTTCTGGCAAACCATCCAGAATATCAGGAGGGGGAAGCAGCTCCTGGTTCCTACTATTTATAGTGGGGAGGGGGTGCTGTTGACCTCACCTGGGGACATCACCGGGAGGTGGAAGGAATACTTTGAGGACCTCCTCAACCCTGCCTTGGATACATCTACGCGCACTGCCTTTGAGACATCTGAGGGCATAGAGCCCGAGGGGGCTGGGGGGGGCTTGCCCATCACTGGGGCTGAGGTGGCCAGGGTGGTTAAAGAGCTACATGGTGGCCGGGTCCTGAGGGTGGATGAGATCTGCCCGGAGTACCTAAAGGCCTGGAATGCTGTGGGGCTGTCATGGCTGACACACCTTCTCAACAGCGTGTGGAGGTCAGGGACAGTGCCGCTGGATTGTCAGACCGGAGTGGTGGTCCCCTTATTTAAGAATCTGGTTTGGATGCCTCCTAGGCAGCTACCTGGAGAGGTTTTCTGTGCATGTCCTACAGGGAGGAGGTCCCAGGGCAGACCCAGGGATTATATCTCTAGGTTGGCCTGGGAAAGCCTCCGCATCCCCCCCGTAGGGCAGGTAGAGGTAGCTGGGGAGAGGGAGGTCTGGGTATCTTTCCTGAAGTTGCTACCCCCGCGACCCGAACCCCAGACAACGGGAAGGTAATTAATGGATGGATGGCATATAAATACTCGTAAGGATTAAAAAGAAACGGATGTTTTCATTTGTTTCCTATCCAACTATAACCAAACAGTACAGGAAATGTTATACCGTTAACTTCCAATCCCCAACAGTCTCCAAAATATCAAGCACAAACTCAGCGCAGCGCGTTCCCAAAGCATGCGCTGCGTAACGCCCTTAAACGCCACCGCTATTACACTTCCGGCTTTATGTTTGCGCATGCGCGCCGCCCCGCTTTGTGTTTCCAGCCAAAATGGCGTTAAGTAAAACATTTGGACAAAAACCGGTGAAATTTCAGCTAGAAGATGATGGGGATTTTTATATGATTGGCTCGGAGGTCTGTATGTTGGAATGAGAATATTATTGCCCGAACACCGTTTGCGGTTATATATTTGTTTTTTTACGGTTTGTGAAATATCTTTGCTTGTAACTCCCGCTAGCCATTCAACTTAATTGATTCATTGTTTCATGTTCATGTCGAGTGAATGGATGCTCTCATCTCGCCGTACGTGCTCGCCAGCCGGGGGAACCTGTCAAATTTTTTATATTTTTGTAAATTATATGCTTTGTCGTCGCCCCACATCGAACTCTTACTTGTTTTGGGTTTAACATTTAACAATAAAATACAGTCCACGCAAATGCATTTTAAAGACCGCCGTTTTCTTTTCCTCGCAAGCGAGCCCGAAATATTGAATCCTGAATGAATGATATTCGTTATGAAAGCTTATTAAAGGCGGTAGTAAATGGTGTTATTCCTAAGAAGTATCCGGAATCGCCGACCTTAAATCATAATTATCAAGCTGCGGCGCTGGGATTTTGTTACTTATTATTCCGGCCACCTCATGCAGCTTGCAGTTTTCGTCAACGCAGTTGTATGAGTAGGTGACTGAAGTGGTCCAGGCTGTTTGCTTTTTTTGTGAGAAACAAGCCCCCTACAACATCTTCCTCATCGTGAATATGGGTTCAGCATTTCCCCGTAACTGCTTACCTGTTAAATACATTAGCATCGCTCGTTACTCATAAACATTTTAAATATGTTATAAAACCAGCCAGTTAGCGTAATTTTCATTTTTTTTCCAACCCCCACCTGCCAAAACATTTGTAAGAAAGGTATGATATTGCCATTGTAACCTATATCAGACCTTTAACACTACAGTATGCAGTGCATTGTATTGTGAAATGTATTTGCCACATTAAATTTCAGTTCTAGTCACCGTCTTTTGCTTTCAGGTAGGAAATTATTTGCGCATGTTCAGGGGCTCTCTGTATAAGAGGTACCCATCGCTCTGGAGAAGATTAGCGTCGGTAGAAGAGCGGAAGAAAATTGTAGCTTCGTCACACGGTGAGTGTTCAGGCTTCGTCGGAGTCGTGTGATTTCGGCTGGCCCTCCTATTCTCCTCTGTACATACCTTTAGCGGAAAAGTAGTGATGGAAAAAAGGTGCCTCCTAATCCATTTGCATGTACTTTTACCCCACTAGATGGTGCTCTTAATCTGCTTTGGGGCACACTTTGCGTCCATTTTTTAACAGAGAGTACCATCTAGTGGGGTCAAAAAATATAGCAAATGGTTCATGAAGTGCCCTTTTTTCCATCACTACCAATTAGGGTACACAGTAGAAAGCTGCTGCCTTGCTTCCTTCAGAGGGCCATTTAAAGGTTGGACTTTTATTTTGGAAGCAGTGTCTTCAGTGTTCTCTTTGTGTTAGATCATGGTTACACAACTTTAGCCACCAGTGTGACTCTGCTGAAGGCATCTGAAGTTGAGGAGATCTTGGAAGGGAACGATGAGAAGTACAAAGCCGTTTCCATCAGCACAGAGCCCCCTGCATACCTCAGGTAATGGAAAGTGATGATAAGATTCTGGAAAGGGATTGTGGATTATTCTCCAGGCGCCTATGAACCCTTAAAATTTCACATTTTCCTGCGCTCTGTTCTTTATAAACCATAGTTTTGTTATGTTTTGCACTCATGTTAAACCATCGTAAAATTTGGTCCATTCAAAATTCATCTGAAAGCCTTTTGAGGGTCACGCTTGAAACCCTGCTGTGGTCTCAGGGAGCAGAAGGCGAAGCGGAACAGCCAGTGGGTCCCCACCCTGCCGAACAGCTCGCACCACCTTGATGCCGTGCCCTGCTCCACCACCATCAATCGTAACCGCATGGGCCGTGACAAGAAGAGGACCTTCCCACTGTGGTGAGCTCTGTGGCCTGATACCCCCCTGGCTCTTCCTGCACTGCTAAAACGGAAGCCTTACTGTTAATGTCGTAGGTTCATAGAAGTGTGTCAGTATTTCATTCCCAAATAATGAGCCTCATGATAAGTTTCAGTTTCCAGCTGTTTACACAGTCAAATGCAGCTAGTAGCTTTGCAGAGGCTCTGATCACTCTGGGGACCATGCGTCTGTTAGCACTGGGCAAATGATGCTGCAGTTTAGCATGAGTCTGCTGATTTGTGGCTGTTTCAGGTGAGAAAGTATGCTTGAATGGGGAGGCACATCAGGGTAAAATTTAGTACTGCAGTCTATATTCTAAAAACAACTCCTGTATTATTCAAGTATTGTATGTGTTCGTTACTGCAGTTATCTTGATAGTCTTCATAGAATTGTTTTGGAAGCTTATGTGGCAAGTCAGTCTTAGGGAGGAAGTGACATCATCCCTCATTTACTGTTTGCAGCTTTGATGACCATGACCCAGCTGTGATTCATGAGAATGCCATGCAGCCCGAGGTTCTAGTCCCGATCCGGCTCGACATGGAGATCGATGGACAGAAACTTAGGGATGCGTTTACCTGGAACATGAATGGTATGATTCTGGCCTACTTTGCCTATGGGATGATTGAATTCCTTGTCTGGGAGCAGTCGGAGTAGTGCCCCCCCGCACCCCATCCCTTCACAGCCTCCTATCCCTAATCATTGCATAACAGGTTGTTTTGGTCTCTACTAACCCCCCAGAGAAGCTCATAACTCCAGAGATGTTCGCTGAGATTCTCTGCGACGACCTAGACCTGAATCCCCTGACTTTCGTCCCCGCTATCGCCTCGGCCATTCGCCAGCAGATCGAGTCATACCCCACGGACAGCATCCTGGACGAACAGACCGACCAGCGGGTTATCATCAAGGTGGGCATGCAGAGGGGATGAGGAACGTTCCAGAGGTTTTGCAGAGCATCTTTGATACTGCATCCATGTTTGACACCCACCAGAATTCAGTCAGTCCCTCTGCTGAGAGTGTAGCTTACCATTGAACTCTTTGTTGACAATGCTGTGCTGATGTGATTAGTTGCCTTATTAGAGTCCTGCTTTGTTTGGAAAATGTTGCATAGCTCTTGCTCTGATACTGCTTACATTTTTATCTGGACATTCACTATAACAGTGTTTCCCAACCCAGTCCTCAGGGAACTCCGAACAGTCCACGTTTTTGCATCCTCTCAGCACACCTGTACCAGGTATTCAGTGTTCCTGATTAGCTGGGAGGGAGCAAAAACCTATCTGGGGGAACTATCTGGAGTTCCCCGAGGACAGGATTGGGAAACACTGCGCTAGAAGATCAGCCTACACTTATGCCTAGTCTTATGGTTCTGCTTTTTCCCTCACATGCACGTTGCTATGGACAGAGGCATCTGCTCAATGAAATAAATGATTCTTTTTCTAGGTATGAGAGGTTTCCAACTCCTACAGATCTGAGGTGCTTACTTTCCTGCTTTTTCTTAAGTATCCTCAGCCCTTATCACCTGGCAGACGTGCCTTCCCAGACGGTGCACGTGTTCAGTTCTGACTGCTCTCTCTACGTCCCGCTCCCAGCTGAACATCCATGTGGGGAACATCTCCCTGGTGGACCAGTTTGAATGGGACATGTCGGAGAAGGAGAACTCACCAGAGACGTTCGCCCTGAAGCTGTGCTCGGAGCTGGGCTTGGGGGGCGAATTTGTCACCACCATCGCCTACAGCATCCGCGGCCAGCTCAGCTGGCACCAGAGGACGTACGCCTTCAGGTATGCTGCCAGTGCAGGACCAGCATGTCTTAGAAGGGGGCACAGACACACATACGCACTGGCAACAGCAAAAAGCCAAACCTACCTATGTGCTGTGCAGCAGATAAATCACAGTGGAAAGAAACATGCACCAATACACAATATCAGATAGGGGGTTGCCTGTGGCTGTAATACACACACAACCAGAGATGTAGTCAACACTGAGCAAATGTACGCTGAAGAATCTCAGTAGCTGGGAGGAGCTTAAATCCTACGCCAGACAGCTGAGTTGGGAACAATCCATAAGGGGTTTTGGGTGTCTTAAGTGATACCTTATGCAGTACCTCCTTAACGCAGTCATTACATCATTCATCATATTTAACGTTCTGTCCTCTGGAAGCTGTGTTTAATGGCGATTAACTTACCTCTGCAGTTTACTGCCTTAACTACCCAGTTATCTCCTTACAGAGTCACTGAAGAGTCCCAGTGTTTTAATCTGTCCTGCAGCTTGATTTCTGTTAAATAGGGTGCATGTGTTACACTGCTTCAGCTTGATTGTCACCCATGTGACGCACATGCTGCTGTTTATTTATTCCATTGAGTGTTTGTGTGTTTTTAAGCCATGTGTTCCACACAAAGGCAGATTTTATTGATGGAGTTTGTTCTGTAAGTGCTGTTCGTGCCATTTTTGACCCTAACTGTGCCTCTCCCTGTTCCAATAGGTCTGATTTCAGGTCAATACACTTGTGCATTTCTTGATCCTCTCCCCCAGCTTAACCCCGTTTCGAGTTCTCTCTCATCTTCAGACCTTGGGAAGCTGAGTACCTCACACTTTTCCGTTTGTCTGTTTATTTTTTGTTCTTTGGAAACGCCGCAGGGCCGATCTCGGTCTAAACGACAGATGTCTGTGTAAAATGTTGAATTTGGCCGAGCTCAAGTCGTGCCCGCTTGAGAAACCCGGCGGAGAGTGGCGCACCGCAGACGGGCCGCCCTGCCAGGCTCCTGGAGCCATAGCCCAGACAGTATCAATGAACTCTGCCCAAGTTGGACGGCTGTGCTGACTTTCTCACAAAAGGCTTCCTCTTGTGTTCTGCCTTTAATTTAATTTTAGCCTGCTTGTCAGTGGCCTCTCTGCACGGCCCTACACAGGATAATTCCTGCTTACGGAAGGCCTGTAAAGACTGAATTCTGTACACAAGCACTTAAACGTAAACCCGTGCATGTTTTTATCTTTTGAGCTGTTATGAAAAGATCATTTAATAAACAAAATAATAAATATGCGTAGGAGTACCCAATTTAGTTCCTATTTGGCAGAAATACTAAAGTTGATTTCCTGTTTGCAGAATTTTTTTTCCCTCCGTACTCCTGCTTCAATGATTGGCTGATGTTGTCGTATGACAATTTGGTCTCTGCTTAACTGTCCTGACCATGTTGGTGGCAATTTTCTTTTCCTTTTCTAGTGAGAATCCCCTGCCTACTGTGGAGATTGCCATCCGGAACACGGGCGATGCTGATCAGTGGTGCCCCCTGCTAGAGACCCTAACTGATGCGGAGATGGAGAAGAAGATAAGGGACCAGGACAGGAACACCAGGTGTGTAGTCTTTTGAGGCACAGAAAGTAAAAATGGGGGGGGGGGTCCCTAAGCATCTCATGGATGCATCGCAGGATGGACTTTATAGTTTAGTTCTGGATCGTAACTGGTGTCTGGTCTTGGATCATTTATCTGCACACTTCCGTCTCAGGCGCATGCGGCGACTGGCCAACACGGCCCCGGCATGGTGAGTCAGCAGCCACTGGGTCTCCTGTCACTCGGACCCCTCACCATGACATCGGAGTGAAAGAGAGACTGTCGGGAATCCCTCACGAGTAGACCAGCGCCTTGGTGTGCGACATTCCTCCAGGCGGTGAAGGGGACCCCTTCCCCAGCTCCAGCCTACATAGCATCACCCTGCACAGGCCTGCCGTCTTCCTAAACGCCCTCTCCTTTTGGACACTTCCCCTCCAGCCATGCTGGGGTCCAGACTCATACCCAGACCACACTGATCCTGAATGGCATTCTGCTCAGCCGCAGAACCTGCCATTTCCAATATAGAGCCAGAAACTTCATGTGGAAAATATTACGTCTATAGCTTTTCTCTTTTTAATGGTGTTTGTTATAGGTGCTATGATTGCTTTTTTTTGTAAAGAACAAAATAAAGTCCTACATCAACCAGATTTAATGCATTTAGATTGTAATGTTACCGTCGTTTGATGTGGTGATCGGTGGGCTAAGTTGGCCTACGATGGGAAGGTTGCTGGTAAAAATCCCACGGTCGGCAGTGTGATTTCACTGTTGGGCCCTTGAGCAAGGTTTTCAACCCTTAGTTGCTCCATGGACTGTCTGAACCTGCTTTCTCAATGTGTGTCGCGTTGGACAAAATCATCTGCAGAATGGAAAAAATCTGAATCTGGTGGTGTATAAACAGAGGTTAGTGTTCAGAGCAGGTGTTCCCTTAAACTAGATGTCATGTGGTCCAGCTTAAAAAAATTACATGCTTCTTGTTAAACTTCCTTTATTTACACCATGTGTACAGGGCTGCATACGCATTTTATGTTTATATGTGGAAGTGCCTCAGGTTGCGGTTTAATGCAGTCATTTTCTGTCTCATTCAGAAGCATTTGGCCCTGCTCCACATTTTGTATTCAGCTCCCGTTAAATAACGGCCCTTAGATGATTATTTCATTTTGCCGACCCGGAGCTGGCCACAAAGGCAGCTGGTGAAACTGGCTGACTGGGCAGCTGCCCGGGAAACAGCTGGCACATCTGTACAGGAGCCTCACTCGGCTTCTGCGCAAGCGGGGTGGGTGGGAGTCTGCTCCTACCCGGTCGGATTATATCAGCAGCGTGGCTGGAGATAACGGTTTCACGTTAAGTACATCAGATTTGGAATTAATTCACTGAAGGACAGCTGGGTCTATGTTGCTCATGAGCACACAAGCTAAAGGGGGCTTTTTCATTTTCTTCATTTGGCAAAGAGATGGGAGGCACTAGTCAGACCTCTCATGCCCTTCCCTTACTCTTGCTTTGGCAGTGACCTGGTGTAAACTAGACCTGACAAAAGCCAGACAAGCTAACCAACCACAACCCTAAGTGTTAGTGGTGGATTCCGCAATTCCCAGGTAGTTTGTCAGGTGTGACAAGAGAGAGCCCTTGGTTGGAATCAGCACTGTGATATGAAGGACCTGATTCCCAGCTGATCCCTTGACCCACAAACTAGGTGCCTTCAAGCCCAACGTTCCCAAAGTCACCTTCACATGAATAGAACCTTTCACAGTTTCTATACCCCCCCCCCCCCACCGTCCATCTCATTTCTACTGCCGTGGGGGGGCTGGATCCTGGGGGTCTTGAGGGAGTTCTTCTGGTCCAAGACCCCTTTCGGTCTCCTCTGGGAGAGGGAGATAATCAGGGTCCCTCTCAGGAGCATCAAAAATTGTTTTTCTGTAAAGCAGGAATACATGTGACATCCGACATTCCTTACACATGCTGCATAAAAGATCATGTGGTGGTATTAAGGCTGCACGACATCAGATCACAATTATTTGGAATATTTAAGCTTAATATTGTGCCATCTATAAACCAAAAAAGGAGATAAAAATTACCCAAAATTATAGCAAAACCGCTGCCTTCCCACCGAAAACACCTGCGATCATTCCCGTGTCAATTACGTCAGATCAATCGAGCGTCTGTTGATGTATACAACCCTAATTTCAAGTCAAAGCTAGCCCTTGACAATGGCCAAGAGATACGCTGATTCTGAAAACAGCACCTTTCAAAACCAGTGGGAGGCTGAGTATATGTTTACTGACATTGCCGGTGTGTCTTGTTTGTGGAGCTAATGTGGCTGAGAGAGAATCTCCACAACACGGAACCTTATTCCAAACATAAACATGAACCAAGAAAAGATGCCAACATTACAGCTCTGACAGATTGGAGTAAGAGCAAAGAAAATGAAATGTTTTGATTATTATTTTAACTTTCACTTAAAAGCACAATTTTTATTTATATTCTATCTATATTTGCAGCATATTCATATAATGAATTTGTATAATTTTTACAGGAGATATTTTTATAAAGAGCAAAACATTTAAAGTTAAAGTTTATTTTAAAATAATATTGTATCCTGTATGTTTCGATTCATATTTATGTGCAAAAAATGTTAATTTTAATCTGTTCAATAAATGTTTAGCCTGTTCGGCCCATGACCTAAAGTGTGCTTTGAGTTTTGGCCCCCTGTGCGATTGAGTTTGACACCCCTGCAATAGAGTGTTGGTGGTGGAATGTCAACAAACACAAATCAGTGCAGACAAATATGATGTGATTATTAACTTATGGGCTCTAATTAATGATTTCAGGCATCTGCTTATCAAACTGTGAGAGTAAGTAAATGCCCATTTAGTACAAAATAGCTGGCCTCCCAGTTTATTTTTACAGCCATTGTCTAAGGTCCTGGTGATTATTGGCAATGCACACTTATCGCTATGTGACATCGTGCAGCCCTAGTCTTCATTTTACGTTATATTTAGTAGAATGCTTCCATTTCTAAGCTGCTTATTATTTTCCTTTTTATACGTATCAACATCAGCATGAGTCTGTACTAGATAACCTAGTATGGAAGAAGAATGGATTTACTAATGTTTAGCTACTTAACTATGGTTAATTGTTTAGACAGAATCGAATCAACTCTAAATACGGAGGTTGCTGTTTGACCGGTAGCTTTAAAATGTAATCAGAGCCTTCAATGGAGATTCTGGGTGGGATGATGGCAGATTACCAGTTACTCACAGGAGACCAGGAGTGATGAGAAGCTTTCTGCCACCAGGCTGCTGTGGGAATACATCTTCTAAGAAGTAGTACACATGCCCCACACAGATGCCTGTTGGGATGAGAAATGCACCATTAGATGCATTTGGATTTTGACTGGGTGAAGGTTCCCCAAGCTATGCTACCAGGAAGCTTCCGTAACGAGGCAAGGATCTCAGCTTGAGCAGCCGACAAATTTCAACAAATCAAATTTAACAACAATCTCAAATCCGTTGGTCAAATGTGTTTGACACACCATACCCTCTTATAACTGGTCAGGGAAGATTTCAGTTGCAGCTGACTATGTTCAGTAGAGATGATTGGAAATAGTCCTTGTTGTAGTGTTGAGGGTAACAGGAGTGTGCAAGCAGAATGAAAGCTGGAGATAACATCTGAAGCTTAAAATGCAGTATTGTCGATGCCCAAGGTCTCAAACTGCCAGCCTGCAACGTTTTTTAATTCATTATTAAATCGGGCCTGCAGGTTGAGCTTTCATTTTCCACAAAGCATAAAAAAATATGTAATTGCATATAACCACTGACTAGGCTGCCCACTCATTCAAAAGTGCCACGTTTGGACTCAATCTACTCCATCTGACAAAGAGGTCATGCTCTGCAAGACATGTGACCTGCCTCAGTTGTTTTCCACCGTTCATCATCAGATAATCATTTGGGAAGCCACCCCACTGTTCTCCTGACGGCTAAAGTCATTTTCCCCCACTAAAACGTACCAAGGAGGTCAATGACAATGGAGTTGCCAAGCAACAGGGAAAATCCCATGAGCACCCAGGGCAGGAAGGGAGCCTGGAAGTTGAGGAGGCCGAAGAAGTTCATGCGGATGTAGGGGTTGCGTCGGCTCCAGATGTACACCAGCATGATGGTGAAGGCTTGACCTAGGAAGAACAGGTTGGAGAACAGGCCAAAGATCTGCAGAGAAGCCGTCAAAGGAAGCAACACGTATTAAGGACATGCCCTGGCTTGGTGAAGGGGACTGGAGGGCCCAGGACAAAATGTGGTCTAGGCTCTTGTGAGTGGAGCCTGGCAGTGAGGGAGAACCAAAGGTTGCTTTCTGGATTTCCTCTGAACATGGTGTCAGTCAAACTTATGGCACGAGCCACTGTAAATTATGACAGTTATATCCATGAACGTGTGACTAAACCAAGCTGCTTGCATCACTACCCTCTGATTGGTCGAAATGCATAGTGATACCGGTGATATATGTCAATATGCATGGATCATCTGAAGGAAAAAAGGGCATGTTCCATATATAGGCATAAGGCAGGGAACAGCCCAGGATGGGGCGCCAACCCATGGCAGGGCACACTCACACACCATTCACTCACACAGGCACACCTACGGGCATGACGTGACTGTCGCTCTCCTAACCAGGCAACACCATTACTGAGCCGAACCTTCTGCAGTGGAAAACTGAAGCAAGCTGTAACTAGTGTCTCTTCGCAGTAATGGTCGGGTATGGCTAAGTTCCTATATGCAAGCACCACTAGGTTAGCAAAGATACAGGATCAGTATCTGATGCCCACTAGCTCCAGAAGCTCACTATGGGAGGTAGAACCTATGTTTTGTATATTGAAAAAAGGTGTGTGTGTGTGTGTGGGGGGGGGGAG
>JABFEB020000040.1:3994840-4010719 GCA_019775895.2 Stomatorhinus ivindoensis
TTTTCAGATAGAAATGAATGAGCGGTCCCCATAAGGATATGTTTACCCTACATGTGTGTGTGTGTGTGTGTGTGTGTAATTTTGGGGGCAATTAATTGGTTTTCCATTATTTCTTATGGGGAATATTCGATCACAACTCGAACTTTTTAGGATTCTATCCGGAGTTCTGAACGGATTAAATTCTTGTTCTGAGGTTCCACTGTACTCTGAAAAAGCAGCAGCAGCGAGTCTCTACCGCTGATTTACTTATGAAGTCAGTTTAGTCGGAAACTCTTTTATGCAGCAACAGTGCCCCCTGTTGGGCTAGTTGATTCGTGACAAAGTCATGTCAGGTACTGTTCGTTTTGATGGGCTAAATATACGTAAGGTTCTGAAGGAATTCATTAGGCACCTAGGCTGAGCTTCCAGTGAATGCCCAGCAGTCATGTGGACAGGAACTAAAATAACCACCCAAGAAGTCTATAGATAGGAGTGCTGGACACCCCATGAAAATTATTTCTGGTTATGGGCCTGATACCCAGTAACAAGTGTTAGCATTAGGGTTATTAGTACAAGAGCTAAACCTATTTTTTCAGAAAAAGAAGGTGCCTGATAAGATAGCTATCCAAATGTACCGCCGATTTGTCTCGTACCAGGACAGCCGTAATGGGATCTGAACCATTTTATATCCTTGCTTGTGTATATGTTAAACAAAGAGATCATAATGTCAGCCTGTTGATTTTTGTCATTTTAAGCTCTTACCATACATGTGTCGTCCGTTCGTTAGGTGAACAGTATGGAGAGGAGTTTGGGAAGATCAGCGTTTTGAGGAAGGTCCCAGTTATGCGAGATGGAGACTTCATCTTAACAGAGAGGTATACATATTATTCATGCTATCATTTTTGCTTTTAAACAGTCTCTTGCTGGTGTGGGTGGCACAGTGGGGCAGTGGTTAGCACTGTTCCCTCACACTTCTGGGACCTGGGTTCAAGATTCTGCCAGGGTTCTGTGTGTGGAATTTGCATGTTCTTTCAGTGGGGTTTCCTCTAGGTACACCAGTTCCCCTCCTAGTCTGAAAACATACGGAGGCTAGCTGAAGTTACCAAATTGCCTGTGTGAGTGTGTCTAGCAATGGGTTGGTGCCCCGTCCTGGGTTAACCCTGCCTTGTACCCACTTGCTCTGCACCCCCTGTGACCCTTAACAGGACAATGGCATCAGAAAATGGATCCATAGCTGTTTCAAGAGTGCAATGGAATAGCCGCTATTTTAAGCCCCTTAGCCACAGTGATACAGTCAGGAGTCTGTGTCTATGGTGTTCTTTGTATGAGGACCTTCGAGAAGCTGTTAATGACTGTGATGCTGTTGTGGTGCAGTGTGGCAATCCTGCAGTACATGGTTCAGATGTTCAGCACCCCAGACCACTGGTACCCTGCTGATGTGCAGAAGCAAGCCCGGGTGAATGAGTACTTCTCCTGGCAGCACACAGCCATTCGTAGCCACGCTTCTAAGGTCTTCTGGTTCAGAGTAAGCCACTCCGTCTCTAAGGGAGCACTCATCCCAGTCTCTTTTTGTATTTTCTGTGCTACTTCATAATAACAGGAAGCTTTATTGCTCATACCACAGTTGCAGTGGTGAAACACATTTACAATTGAATCAAAATTATCACGTAAAAAAGTCAGCCTCCCTTTTACCTGCAATCATACCACAACTGAAGTATAGTACTTTATATTTATACTTATATATTACTTTATATTTCAGTGCACTGCTTAATATTTCGCAAGTTAAAATTGCTGACATTTCACCATGGAAGGAAAAAAAGTACATTATTGTCCAGGAACAGAGATAGGTTTTGTTGTGGATCAGTTCAATGTCACAGAAAAGGCAGATACAGTAGCTTTAACTGAGACTGTATCAATTTGTGGTGAATTAAGGCCCAGAAAATAGCAGTAGTGCACCATAAAATGGTATTTCTCATGTTGAGTTGGAAATTGATGACATGTTGCTTTAACAGTGCATGGTTCCCATCATTACTGGTGCAGAAGTACCCAAGGAAAAGATGGATTCAGCACTGGAGGACCTTAGCTCAACCCTGAACATCTTTGAGAATAAGTTCCTCCTGGACCAACACTTCATTATTGGAGATCGGATTTCATTGGCTGACGTAGTGGCCATTACAGAGATGATGCAGGTACGTTGATTTACATGTATTTTTTTAGCAGTACAAGCGAGACAGGTGATACATCAGAGACATACAGCTGTCAAGGAACCAACTGATGCTAGACTGAGCTTCTAGTGAATAACTGGTGTAAGATTGTTATGGGAATAGAAGCTACGCAAAACATCATGGGCTCCCACATCAGAAAAGCTCTTCAGGTAAATCACACCAGGAGAGCACAGTAGGAACTAAGGGCAATATATATTATGAAATTTGAGATAAATATGACATAAATATTACTAAATTTTGTTTAAGGTTGGCCATATTCCAGATATGAAAAGAAGTTTTGGTAGTTGCAATTTTACTATTGAAGGAAATGTAATACTTTTAATAATTCTTGTGCATGCAGCAGATATGTCAAATGCACACAAATAAACATATATAGCAAAACAAAGTGCAAGGACAGTGCACATAGTGTAGGCAAATCACCAGTGCAAACAAATTATGTTATGTTAATTATATATTATGTCATTAAATGGCAATTTGTATTTGTATTTGTGCTGGAATCTTGTTCTCATTGTCAGCCTTTGAGTTTAAGTGGTGACCTTCCCTACTCTGTGTTTCTCTCAGCCTGTGGGTGCAGGCCTGGATATTTTCAAGGACAGACCCAGACTGAGCGCTTGGAGGGACCGTGTGAAGCAGGAGCTGGGGGTGGCTACGTTCCTCGAGGCCCACGAGGTCATCATGAATGCAGCCAGCCTGCCACAGACGATAGAGAACAAGGGAATGCTGGAGTTCCTCAAACCGCGGCTCCAGAAGCTGTTCAACTGACAGCTGACTGCATTTCTCTCTGCTTGTATAGGTCAGGGTTGTTATCGGTAACAAAAACTAAAATTGAAACTAGAATAAAAACAATAACCAAATGAAAATTATAAATGTTGCTTCTAAATCTGAATTAAACATTAAATACTTTCCACTGTAGTTTTAAATATTGTTTAGGTAAAGTTATAGTTTATCTTTAATGAGTTATAGTTTATCTTTAATAATACCTGGAAAATGTTTTACCAATTTTGAGGACAGTAGTACATAATGTGTGCTGTGTATTCGTGTAGGATTCTCCAAATATCAGACACATAAAATAATTTTACTACTTTCAGTCTATCCCTAGAAATAAAATGACTAAACAGAAATTGCCAGGATCTGTCCCTGCTGGTCCCGGCATGTTCCTGTTTGGCCAGCAGTTGTCACTGGCCATCCTGTCTGTTCCTAATGTTCCCACAGCTAGTGTGTCCCTGCATGGATTACCTTACATTTATCTACGTTAAATTTAATCTGCCAGGTATCATCCCAGTCGCTAATTAAATCTGTGCTGCTAGTTCAGTATCTGCTACACCACCCACCTTGGTGTCATCTGCAAATTTAACCAGTTTACTGTATGTCAATATCATTAATGTAAATTAGGAACATTAGAGGTCCAAAGAACATCAGTATGAACGCAGACCCACTGTGACATTCTAACAACTTCTCGCTGCTTCCTGTCTGTTAACTAGTTTTCGATCCAAGCTGCTACAGTTCCTAAAAACCCTGCAGCTTTGAGGTTAAGCAAGAGCCATTTGTGGGGGACAACATCAAAGGCCTTCTGGAAATCTAAGTAGATCACATCGTAGGTCATTTTATGATCAATTTCTCTTGTAGCATACCTATTTCCCCATTGTGAGATTCATAGTTTTTACCTATTATGGCTGCCACCTGTCTCTCTTCATTAGTGTATGTATGGGCTTGCCTTTGCCCTATTCATCCGTCGGTCATTGTAGGCATTGGTGCCCTGCACGTGTAGCTATTGCAGCTTGTTAGTGTTTGCAGATCCCAATTAGCGTTCTTTGTAACTGTTTTCCTTACTATTGTCCAGTTTTTGGTTTAGCCCATATTCTTTCTAGTTTTACTAGTCTTGTCCTCTCGTGCTCCTTTTGTTAGTGGTGTAGTGTGTGCAGTAAAGTCCCCCTACAGCTTTTGTAAAGAGTTGTGTATGGATCGTCACGCCACCCCTGTGTCCATGCATGGCAGAAATGAAAATATATGAAAACCAAACAAAAATATATATTTAAAATAAAAACTATTGCAACCACACTTTTCAAATGAAAACTGAATTAAATGAAATCTGAACACTAATATAGGTCCTGGTGTAATAGAAATAGTAGCCTTAATGATACACTATATATGGACAAAAGTCAAGTACCAAGACATTTTGGGCAAATCTATGCTTCCAATTTTATGGTAACAGTTTGGGGAAGGAACTTTGCTGTTCCAACCTGACTGTGCCACAGTGCACAAGGCAAGATACATAAAGAAATGGTTGAGTGAGTTTGGTGTGGAAGAACTTTACTGAGCTGCAAAGGGGGGACCAGCTTCATATTGGTGCCTATGGATTTAGAATGGGATGTCATAAATGTTCCTGTAGGTCTAATAGCCAGTTGTCCCAATACGTTTGTCCATATAGTGGAATTGCTGCTTTATTTAATATATTATTTTGTGTCCGGTTTGAAATGCATAAAGTATCGTAATTTGGCTAAACTACAAACAACTGTCATGATCCGCCTGTCAGAGCCCCGTGTGTGCCACGCCCCCTCGCTCCCTGTGTTCAATCCTGATGGAAACCACCTGTTACTTCGTCTGATTGTGATCATCTGTGTCCTGTTGGTTTTGCCCTGTCTTGTATTTAGTCCATGTCTGAGTTAGTCGCCCTAGTTCGGTCATTGTGATGTCTCATGGCGTTTACCCGTGTTTTCGTTAATAAACCCCGTTGTTTTGGATATTCCTGCCTCCGATCGTTATGCCTACTCCACGCCGCCGACATCCTGGCACAGCTTTATTGCAAGCCGTGACAACAACCATAAATAGCATTTATACAAATATAACAAATATTTTTCCACCATGTATTGTCACTAGCATTGTATTATTACAAAAGATTCTAATTTAGTGCCTGATTTATCAAACTTTTCCCTAAGTATAAAACATTTTTCCCTTGTAGGGATTATAATGTGTATATTTAACTTAAATTTTGAATTAAACATATTATTACTCAAAGTCGAAAAACTGGACAACAAATTCCCACCTGGGGACCAATAAAAATCGTATCTTGAAACCTGCCTGTTTCCTTTGATAAGCTTTACTCATAAGAATAAAGCGATAGCTTATTTAACAAATGTCTCAAAAGACCCCATAGCCATAAACACAATTATAGGAAAATATAGGCCAAGATTTAGACAGTAATCAGGCAACTTTAACTAGAAAAACGAGGCAGAATTTATTTCTTTGTGTAATTCAGGTGACCTAAACAAAGAGTCCAATTCACGCGAAGAGGAAAAGGCGTTTATCATATCTGACTTATTAACAAAAATGCAAACGAAGTATTACAAAAACAACAGACATGTCAAATATTCAGGATGGCACAATAACAACAATCTCATGTGTCATCTACTATAAGACTAAACTAAAAAATAAATAACAATTGATATAATCAAAACAGTACATTGTAAATCCCACTTTATTTGGACCAGTTTTAATTTCTCAACATTACACTTAGTAGTCTATTTCGTACTAGCAGTTCAGATTTATAAAATCATACAAAAATAAAGAACAAAGCAAAATAAATCCACAGGTGGGCTTTCATGTTCGCCTCTGAATAAAGTATCTGAAAACAGGTTTTGACAGATAAAGACAGCTGAATATGACTCAGATAAAGTAACAAATGATAGATAATTATATTGCACCAACCTGGCGGGTTTTTGTAATATTGTAAGTTCATATTACGTAGCTGGGAACAAAACATTAATCTATGAAACAAAACATTCATTTAAGTAACTGTTAGCACTGATAAATGCATAATTATTCCCTTTATTGCCAGACATTGAGATCATGAAAGGGCAGGTCAGGCTGAAGCGGTGCTAATTCGTACCCTGGGTACTGTCTCCCACTTTTTTCACAGCTTTCCTCCAGCAAAAAAGTTCCGACAGCATTTCTTTCAGGTATTTGTTAGATGCCATCAAAAGAATGGCAGTTGCTGTGCAATAAATTGAATAGCTTGCCATAATTACCACCGAATTGATGTTCCGTGTGGTAACAGAAGAGATAAAGAATAGGGCAACTACGGCCAAATTGGTCAAGTAGACCCCCACAAGAGATACAGTCAGCTTGCAGACCAGCAGGTAAGAGTCTATGTTCTGCACTTCGGTCTTGTTCCTCTTCATGGACAGGGTGTGTCCACAGATATACATTACAAGCCTCATGGAGCTGAATACCATGACCATCAGAGGGAGAGGACAAAGGAAAGCGATTAAGATGTAAATGTAGGTGTTTGTGTTAATCCAAGGTGGGAAGACAGGCATACCATAAAGACAGGTCACATTTTGTGTGTAGTTAGTAGAAGCAGTAACTGATGAGGAATTCTGTTCTTCCAGGAACAGTATTGGGATAAGCATTAAAGTAGAGCCCAGTAATGTCAGCAGAAGAGCTGTGTTGATGATGGCAGAGGTGTTCCTCTTCAGTGTTTCGATGAGAAGAGAGGAGCCTCTCGCGACCTTCAACAAGTAAAACACGCTCAGCCAGGAGATCGACCAAAAGCTCATGCAGCTGCTATGAAGCCAGCAGAAGATCACAAGCTTGGTAAATGGGTGAAGCTTGCCTAGGCACCACAATCCGGCTCTCGTCGTGGCCACCAGGCCGAATGTGGTGAGTTCCAGAATCATGTTGCTGAGGGAGATAGTGGAGATGACCAGGGAGATGGTCTGTATGTTTGCCATCCTCAGGTTGCGGAGAAACGTTGCAACAAGGTTAAGGGTGTTAAACAAGAATCCCACTGATACCATACAAATTGTGCCATGGAATTCAGAGTCACGCATACCAAAAACTTTCTCCATGATCCAGTACACCTCCTAATCATTCTGATGACTAACCAAGTGTGCTTCTTATAAAGACTGAAGCTCTCATGCAAATAATAAATAAATGAGTCATGTGATCTTCAGGATATTCAGACAAAAATCTGCTTTAATATGCGGGTGTCACCACTTTGACTTTCACAAGTTACAATCAGATTTTGTAAGCTAATAATTCTCCTTAGGGTCTTTAACACACCTAAACTGACAATGTAACTGAGTCTGGTGAAAAATAAAAAGTTTACAAGCTGTCGTTTTCTTTCTTAAGAATTATT
This sequence comes from Stomatorhinus ivindoensis, assembly GCA_019775895.2. Taxonomy (NCBI): domain Eukaryota; kingdom Metazoa; phylum Chordata; class Actinopteri; order Osteoglossiformes; family Mormyridae; genus Stomatorhinus; species Stomatorhinus ivindoensis. The sequence goes on from JABFEB020000040.1 coordinate 4,002,182, forward strand.
TTATCAGTGAAATTCTTTTAGCACTTAATGCTCATCAATATTATGCATTTGTTTATCTTAAATTCTTTTTTGAATGTATGACAGGCTATTACAAATAAACATGAATCATGTAGGAAATATGTTTTATATTAATATCATTACAAATTGCGAATACACTCCCTAAATAATTGAAAATTTAAAAAAAAAACTGTAAAACTGTTTCAATAATCAAGTAAATTATACAGTCCACTGCACGCACCAATAGTGGTACTAAGTAATCCTATCCAGACATGGAACAAAAATGCTGACAGTTCAAGGTTTATTTCCATTCTGTGATGATGACACATTCCCCTGAGGGAAGTTGCTTTGGCAATAGTAACAATAAAATGTGTTTTTTGTTCAGATACAAGATACAGAATATCTGTGGAATACATATATGACCACAAATGCTTTTCCATTTAGTTTCCTAACACATGTTCTGACCATCCATCCATCCATATGTGGGGTAGGCATCATCTGGGCTGGAGTCCTGGTTCAGTCCCATGGACGGTTGAAATTGCGAAAGGGATCTACGAACTGTATCATCATGAGTGCAGCATTCAGCGCTACCCTATACAGGCCAAGGTGGATAACGGACTCATCGTTAGACTTTGTCTTGACTCATAATCACAGCTTAAACCTGCCTTTAGCAAGCATGCCCATTCTTTTTTGTTTTGACTAATGTCAGTACGGCCAGGGGGGGTTGGGCAGCCAGTTGACCTTGGACCCCCAGAGCTTTTTGGCTTCTCTCCTCCGTTGTCTTCTGGCTTTCTTTCTTTAATCTCTTTCCTTCCTTTCCCCCCTTCTGTATTACTCTCTCGAATGATGTTTAATGTATCACAATGTATAAAGCACCTTGGGACGACTCTGTTGTGAAAGATGCTGTATAAAAATAAATTGAATTGAATTGAATTGAATCAATTCAATAAACAACAATGTATTTTAAAATAAAGCAGCTTTTGACAACTAACAGGAGTATAATGCATAAAGGGCAAAATGATATCTGGTTCAAGAATCATGATATAGTAGTCACATGCATAAATGTAGTGGCAGACCAGCAGTGAAGTAACCAAATTAAATAACATTAATAAACAGAATAAGTATTAATAATATAGAAACATATAAAAAGTAGTCTATATAAAAGTTATGGAGTCTAAATGCATGAGGAGGACTGTCTGTGGGTCCACAAGGACCGGGTCGGGTAACACTGCCCTAGGTTCTGCAAGTGCTTCATTCCGTACGCCATCAGAATCCTTAACGCACCACTACATCAGCACTCCCATCGGAGAACGTCAGCTGAACTTCACACTGTACTTTACTGTATGCAGCCACTTCTCTCACCATGAGCTGTTTATATAACGCTTCTAAAATGGGATAATACTATAGATCTATCAATCTCGCACTGCGTCAGCCTAGGATGAAGTTGCACTGCATACAGCATATTTATTTATTTGTTCATGATCGTCTTGTTTGTTGAACTTGTCATATTGCATTTAAAGTCTTGGATAAACACGAATTTCATTTCATGCCTGCATATTCTGAAAAGAAGTTTGATTTGATGTAAATAATAATAATGATAATAATAATAATAACTCTGTGAGCACTGTAGCATACTAAAACCACAATCTGTCTCATGGAGATTTGCCTGCTGCCTAAGAATTCTGAAATCCATTGGACCACATTCTGGAAATTCACTATGGTATACACCAGGTGTCCCCACGATAGCCTCCTCAGATATAATGTTTCATATGCAGTTTTAAACGTGCCCCACTAAATACATGTAAATTACTTCATTTGCTTAACAACATCCTGTCAGTCTTCCATAGTGCAAAATATTTTTCCATTAAGTCTCTATACACTCTACAATATTTCAATTTATGAGAAAAAGCATTTTTTCAGCCTTATGGAAATTCATTGTCGTTTGATGACTACCATTTTCATTTCCATATCATTTTCCATTCAGCTAAATAAAAAGTTTTCATTCCAAGCACATTTAAAGATTTAAATGGCAAAGTTAGGCTTATAATAACCAGTCAAATTATTGAATGCAGCAACGTCACCTCAGTCTTTAGGGAAATTAATCCATCAGTTGTTTTTAAAACTCAATTTCATTTCTGAATGCAATGTAATTAGCTCCAGGGCCCAGCTCCTGTGGTTGAATGAACATTAATTGTAGTGAACATATAGTATTGTACTAGTTTTGTGTATACTTTGGTTGTTTGTATATTCATATACATACATACACACGCACATACAAACACGGAATATTGTGTTATTTAATTATTTGTTTGCTTATTTGTTTTTGGGCCTTGGCTGGATATGCAGCACATGTTTTATCACACGTTATTTCCGTGAATTTGATGATCGTTTTGCCTCTAACCATGCTCGCCACACCCGCAGTGGGTGGCGTCAGCGGCCTCGGGAAGCCGCGCCGGAGCACCGGGCGATCGGAGAGGCCATGTGACTGCAGCTGTTTTCTTAGCTCTGGGAATAGAATATTTTTCGCAGTTATGCCGTGCGATATTTTCGGCCTGTTCCAATACGAAACGAACAAACTAGTTAGAATAAAGAGCGGCAGACTCGGATCGCTTAAATTGATTTTCAACACGGTCATTTTTATGTTTATATGGTAAGTTACACTTTGTTTTTCTGCATCTGGCTGAAAACATTCACTGCCACGCAGTATCATTCATCTGAGGTTTTCAAAAGGAGGTTCTATGCGAACCCGCTTAAAAGATCAATTCCCCCTTTGCTTCACCTAGACTTCTTCGTGATGTTTATTAGCCGTTGTGTCGCTTTATGTCGGAATTAGAGGAACGAATATCTGTCCTGCTGGTGTTTCGCCCGAAGCATGTCCGCCTCTGTAATAGTCCGCATATTTGCCGCAGGATGTTTAATCGTTTAAATGACTCATTATTTCGATTAACAGCATCATGATGTTCTGGAATAAGGAATATCAAGAGCATGACTTGGTGGTGAGCTCGGTGACCACCAAGGTAAAAGGGGTAGTGATGGCACAGAGTCCGGACGTCGGATCGATGCTGTGGGACGTCGTGGACCATAGCGGCATCTTCAAGGTAAAAGCCCAAAATGACGCTTATGAGATCATGCAAAAGTTATTTACGTGACACAACTCCCTGAATTTTATGTTTTACATTGTATTTTGTTGCCATTAAAATGAAACCGTAACAATTTATCTTGCAGGAGAAAAACTCGCTTTTCGTGGTGACCAATGTAATAATCACCAAGAGACAGAAACTGGGAACATGTCCTGAGGTGAGTTCATATTTGAGTTACTTAAGTATTACAGGAGCACACATATGTTTGTGTATTTAATTTAAAAGTTTGGTTTTTGCAAACTCTGGACTGAAGTGTTACACCTGCGCATTATTTATCTCTTAGTAGAAAGTAACTGAACTGGCCATTATGTTTTGAAAAGTTGTGATTGCTTGCTTGCTTTATGATCATGTAGGCCTAACGGTTTGAATAATGATCAAAGGGGGTTGTGTGAAATTATGTATTTTTAATCATGTACTCTTACCAATATGCTGTTACACTATTTTTGCATGTTTTGCGTGTTTTCGCACCTGTTTTGTGTTTGACTTTCAACATGGACATATGGCAGCATTTTGTTTGTTAAGACTAAGCGAAGACTGTTCTGGAGGAAAAAAAAAACTGGGGTGTGTCCTTGGCTGTAGAAGCTAAGAATACCTTATCTTTGAGGAGGGCCCCAGGCAGGATAGGACACTGAGGCCATTTTTACACTTAGTCTTAAAATGCGTCTTGGCTAATCGTATTGTAAGCAGTAACTGAGACACGTCATCGTTAACACATGTCCAAGGTGTCCAGCCGACCACTTGTATTGAGATTTCGTTGCACACAGTCATTGTAACGTTCTTGTTGGGGATGCATTAGCTTTTACACTACAAAAGATATGTGGTCAAATGCGTCCCAGAAGTGCTCGGTAAGCGGTTTGAGTGATTGGACCCCAAAGCATCTCGGGGGTCGTTTACACCTGCATTTAGTGCTGTCTACTTTCAATGGCCCAAGATGCATTTTAAAACCAAGTGTAAACACATTCTTACAGAATCAAGAGCACATATGTTCTCATTTTTTGTTTCATAATATATAATAAATAATTATATATATTATATATTAATTCTATTATATATATTGTATATTAAAATTAACCAGTAGGGAAATCAACCTATATAATACCAAACATCCACTGATTGATCTGAAAATTGCAGGTTCCGAGCAGTGGAAAGCGATGTTTCACAGACAAAGACTGTGAGAAGGGGTACTGGGACCAGCGCAGTCATGGTACAATAACCAAACACTCGTGCAGCATGGGTTCACTGGCTGAGCCACACTTATCAGATGCATGTGCCTGCAGTTTATGGTACACCCAAGGCCGGCAAAGAAACAAATGAGTTGAGACAAGTCTGTTGCTGATGATCTTAATTTTTCATTTTTGTTGACATCCATATCACCCTGCATTTGCCCAAGGGGTCCAGACGGGGGCCTGTGTTAAATTCGACAACATGCATAAGACCTGTGAGGTGTCCGCCTGGTGTCCCATTGAGACCACAAAGAAACCGCCCAGGTACACAGGTGCAGTACGGAGAGCGGGAGCAGATTTCTGCATGTTGAGGCATTAACTACTTTTTAAAGATCATTTTACTGTACATAGCAAGTTGCCTTGGCTGTAGATTAAAAGGGCCATGTGAATCATAATAAATGTTTGTCTTTTTATTCATCATAAAGGCAGAACAATTATCCTTATTTAAAAAAAAGCTGAATTCTGTCAAAACAAATTGAATATTTTTAACCAAGAAACAAGTACGGAAGTATAAAAAAGCCCAGACGTATGGTGCAGCTATATTTCGCATTGAAACTCAGACTTTGAGGAACTGTGTTATTGTGAAACTTAAGAAAAAGTGTGTTTGGTGACCCGAATTGTGGTTCCTCAAAGCCTCATGTCCAATTCTGCTTACGCAGCACATTTGCCCAGTTGGCGTGTTGCTTCCCTTTTGGGGCTGATGTGTGGTTCTGTGGGCCTGTGCTCTTACCTGTAGGCGTTTCTCATGGGGAGCAAGATGGGACAGGCGAAAAGACAAATTCCCCCATGGGGCACAAATAAAGCACCACTATACTGTATTACCCTCTGTGATTCACACAGCTTAAATTACTCGAATAATGCTGGATGCTCAGTAATGTAACCAAAGGCGGTTCTTCCAGTTTTGCCATTATTTGACGAGTAACTGGAGGGCCACAAAGAGAGGGTGGCACACATATTCAGGGAATAGCCGTTATATTCAGCTTTCGTAGATTAAACCAGCAAGGATCATTTATGAATGTTCATATTCATGTTTCGTATGACTGTTGAAGTTACGTGACCACCATACCTTCCAGGCCTGCCCTCTTCTTGGCAGCAGAGAACTTCACCATACTCATAAAGAACAATATCCGATTCCCAGCCTTCAACTACTTCAAGTAAGACCAGTCACCTCACCCCACATGGAGTGAAAATTTGCATTGTTAGGTCCCTTTCTGAGTAAAGTTAGGCCCAAGAGACGTATCGTTTCAGTTTCTGCTGACACAAAACCGCAATGAGAACAATAAGAAAGGCAAAGCGAAAAAGAGAGAAACCTTTCTTTGTGCAGAAGGAACATCCTACCAGAGATGACAGAGGCCTATCTGAAGAGCTGTATGTATAATCGACAGAAAGACCCGCTGTGCCCCATCTTCCGCCTGGGCGACATTGTAAAAGAGGCTAAGGAGAATTTCACAGAAATGGCAGTGGAGGTGAGGCACTCAGTTATAGTTTCTGAAGGTTCCATGGATCTTTGCGCCATAAATGTTGACCACAATGACTGTGTGAGATACTTAGCAGTCAGCTCTTCAGCAAATGTCTATAACTGGAAAACTTTACATTTATAAATAAAAAAAAAGATACAAAGGCCTAATAAATGATGTCTGCCTCTCTTTCTCTCCCACATCTATTTCTGACCTCAGGGAGGGATAATCGGGGTCAACATAAAGTGGAACTGTGATCTTGACCAGTTCTTTCGACACTGTCGACCCATGTACACCTTCCAGAGGCTTGATGAGAAGCAAAGCAACCGTACTGTCTACCCTGGGCTCAGTTTCAGGTAAGAGGAAGTCAGGGCCATGGTTACTAATGCTTGTTAATTGTGTTTTGTGTTGTTAGGGAAGCACGTTTGCTTTCTGGTTTGCCTCACACCTTAGTTACTTTATGTTCTTTAGCCCCAGTTTGTTCAGCGCACTTAATATGTCTAAACAGCTGATGTTTTTTACAGGTTTGCAAGGTATTACAATGAGAATGGAGTGGAAACAAGGACACTGTATAAAGTGTTTGGCATCAGGTTTGATGTTTTAGTGTATGGAACGGTCAGTATGATAATGTTTTTTTCTGAACAAATATTAAATCAATGTATCCCTCTTGAAATCACTTTAGTTAGTTGAAATCAAAATACAGCTCGGGAAAAAAATCAAGAGACCACAGCAAAATTTTCAGTTTCACTCATTTCTCAGTTAACGGGTATGTGTCTGTGTAAAATATACATTTTTTGCAAACTGCAGCCTGGTTCATCTCATTAATGAAGGGCTGCTTCTTTGCTTTATGGGACTTCAGTCCTGCTTCTAGGAGTCTGTTATGAATCGTCCTAGCAGTGCACTTCAAACCTGCACTTAATGTTTCCCATTCCTTTAGAAGGTCACTTGAGGTCATCCTGCGATTTATGAGAAACTATTGGATAAGTTGATGGTCATCTCTGCCATTATAAAGTGGCTTCTGCCCTCTGCCTGGCTAGTTTTTAGGTATTGCCAGCATCTTGTTCTTATGTACTGCTGTCTTAGAAATTTTGAACCTAGGTGCAGCCTTATTCTCAGTGTAACCTTCTGCCATTATAACCAGGGTAAAACCAGGATTTGAGAATGCAGATTAAAAAAAACACATGGAGAGGTCTCAATTATTTGCAGAGCTGTATATTATGGAACTAAGCTTGGGGTGTTATTTACATACTATAACAGCTGCCAATCTTCTGAGGAGGCTTTCCACAAAATTTTGGAGTGTGTCTGTGGGAATTTTTGCTCATTCATCCAGAAGAGCATTTGTGCGGTCAGGCACTGATGTTGGACGTGAAGGCCTGGCTGGGTTGAGGTCAGAGCTCTGTGTGGGCCAGTCAAATTCTTCCGCACCAAATTCACCCAACCATGTCTTTATGGACCTTACCTTGTGCACTGGGGCACAGTCATGCTGGAACAACAGACTGTTACCATAAAGTTGGAAGGGTAGAATTGTCCAAAATGTCTTGGTTCTGTCCCAGGATGACTATGCCTGTGGATTTAGAATGGTGTCATAAAAGGTCCCGTAGGTGAAATGGCCAGGTGTCCTAATACTTTTGTGCATATAGTGTAGTTTCTTCTATTTTTACCCTTAATATGACTCAAAATGTTTTATTAGTTTCCCTATTTAAAATATCCTGATTACTATATCTACTATTAATTTGTGCCTGTTCAGCACTTTGGTCAACTTTGGTTATTTGAAATGTACTATAGAAGTACATTTTGACCATGACTTTTTAAATGAATGATGACTCAATAAGCTAATTTTAAGGTAAATCATAGTGAAGTTGTCTCTCTTTAAGGCAGGAAAGTTTAGCATCATTCAGCTGATCATTTACATTGGATCGACGCTTTCCTACTATGCCGTGGTGAGTTTTATTCTTTACTTCTACGGCTCCCTTTTTCACTTGCTGGTTCTCCTATGGCACTGTGGGCACTTACGACTCTCTGAACTATGCCTTCTCCAGACCACTGTGTTTATTGACTGGCTCATCAGCACCAGTTGCTACGCAAAAGAGGCCCAGCAGGACTTTACGAAGATGAAGGTCGAGTCTATTGAGGCCAGAAAGCAGGTTAGAAGAGAACCACACTTTCCTCTGTGACTTGCGCCTCCCTGACCACCTGTCGTGGCCATTGTACTGCCACAGTAAGCGCTGCCGGACACATCAAAGCAGGAGTCTTTTGAGCCATGGCTCAGTCACCTTGTTTTTCTCTGGCCAGAAGTTGCTCTGCGTCTCCTTTGTGGATGAGCATCATCTCAGGCTGGTGAAGCCATCTCGTAAGAAACCATTACAGAAGGTCAAAGCCGTGGCTACTCATCCAAAGAAGGTAGGTTGAACCCAACTTCAAAGGACGTATCACTACAAGTTCAACTTTATGTCCTTCTGAGAAGATGCTTGGTTATTTAAGACCAGAGGAACATAGCTCAGAATGAGGCATGCATGTCAGCATGAGGCTTAGTCCAGTTCCAATTCCAAAATATTTAATAGGGTTTGTTTTTGACATTAAAAAAACATAAGAAGGTGCTTCACACACACACACTTACTCCAGCTGTCCACCCACCATCTTGCCATCAATTTTGTTCCTAATAGCAGCAAATAAATGTAGAAAATTAAAGCCAGTCGGCTGTTGCTCCTTTTGGGGGGGGGG